>OZ005649.1:180436746-180586746 GCA_963930645.1 Salticus scenicus
ATACGTATAAATCCATTCATCAAAAATTTCGGGCCAAGCAGTTAAAAGTTCACAGTGATGTTACTAACCCGAAGTGACTGGTCTATTTAAGACGAAACACGACTATATAGAAGGAGCTCAAGTTTGTTTACACTTGTGTGTCAGTACTGTAAATTCAAGATGTCGAAGCTCATTCATTTACAGATCCGTGAAACTGTTATTAAATTACAACAGAATTAACAAAATTTCTCGTGATATTACTTCAACATTATTTAATAGAAAATCAGCTGTGGATAATATTATTAAAAAATGGAAAGAAACAAACACCTTGGCAGACAAATCATTACCTGAAAGACTCAGAAAAATGACTAACTCAATTGATAAAGTTATTAAAAGAAAGGCAGTTGTAATCTAAAGAAAAATCCTGCAATTATAGCGAGTGATTTACTGGAAGAAAACTTGGTTAATGTTAGTCGTAGTGCCGTTTGGCGTAGATTAAACCAAGTTGCATGTCTTAGATGCGTCGGAGCAAAGAAACCGTTGATTAGTATTAAGAATAAGAAAGCAAGATTAGAATTTGCTAAAGCACATGAATAATTGACAGTCGAAGACTGGAAAAAAAATGTTATTCTCAGACGAAACAAAGATTAATCTTTTTGTAAGTGACGGAAAGAGATATATTCGACGGCCAAACAATGCCAGGTATGATTCTAGATATCAAATGTTAACTGTAGAACATGGAAAAGGAAACATCAACTCGACGTGGGGAGCTTTTTCATATAAAGGCGTTGGTCCATAAATGACAATATAAGGCACTATGCACAAAGTTATGTATAAAAACATCTCAACGGACTAAAGGCTTCCATATGCGTTTCAAAATATGCCACGAGGATGGATTTTGCAACAAGATACATTCTGCTATATGGACTCGTTCCAGATTTTTTATCGGCAAAAATTTCGAATTCTTGAATGGCCAAGTCAATCTTCTGACTAAAATCCCATTGAACATTTATGGACGATCTAAAAGTAAAAGTAGGAGCTATTAATTCTTCGAATAAAAACAATTTATTTCAAAAGGTTCAAGAGAAATAGCAAACAATTGACCATACAAATATTAAGGCTTTAATAGAGTCGATACCTCATCGATTTTCTGCTGTGAGAGTTTCAAAAGACGTGTCAACAAGATATTAATATTATTTGATCTTCTGGTGTGTTAGAAAAAATATTTTTTTGCTATTTTGATAGTTTGTTTTTCATAAGTTTATTTAGCCCAAAACTTTTGATCACATAAATTTTAAATGTTTTCTTGAAATCTAATATGTTTTTGTTAACAAAATTTGTAAGTCATTTAGTTCGGCAATATAATCGATTTACTTTATATGATAATACAGCAATTTTTTTAATCCTTATTCATACAACAATTATTAACGAAAAAACGTTTGGCCCGAAACTTTTGCAAGCAACTGTATTACAAAACTTTTAAATTAAATATTTAGAAAACATTAAAAAAATTCTGGTGTTAAACTAATTTTTCCCTATTCTTTAACTACAAATTGATAAATTTCTAATTATAAAATTAAGTTTAATAAAAAAAAAAAAAAAAAAAAAAATCAATGTCTTCTAAGATATTTAGTTTTTCTGTCTATGAGACTTTATATTAAATAAGTTTGAAAACTTTTTTAAAAATTCTGGCACCAAAATTACGTTTATAAGCAAAAATTCTTAATATTTCGAAACAAAAATTATTTTTTTATAAAAATTCTTCTAAGCTATGACGACGTGATTAAAGATCCCACATAATGAGCGTCAAACTACCCACCTCGATGACAGACATTTTTATGAGACTATAGTTAGTAAAATGAAACACCGAATTTTAAAAAAAGTTTTTTGACACATTTTATGTTGAAAAGCTAAGCAAAAATAAATATATAAGAAAATTTTTTTAAGTTCTTGTTTTAAAACTAATTATACAAACTTTATAGCTTTAAAGCTTATAGTTGTCTAATGATAAAATTAGGTTTAACGCCAGAACATTTTTTTTTTTTTTTTTTAACTTTCATTTTCTTCAGTGCAAGACTGCATTATCAGAAAAAAAAATTGTGCTTAAATTAATTTTACAAACAACAATGATAAAATTGTTAATTTTTAGTAAAAATTCTTTTAGGCTATCAAGCTATGATGCCACATTAATAATTAGTATCCAACTACTCGTCTCGATGTTAGAAATTTTTTTTGAAAATTTAAACTTCAAAATATTAAAAAAGTAACATAATTGCTGTAGAGGTTTTATTATTATTATTATTATTATTATTATTATTTTAAAACTTTAACGCACTTTAAATTATATTCAAAATTTCTGTATCCTTTATAATTTTATTAAAAAAACAACTCATTTCTAATTTCTCTCTTTCTTTTTTTTTTTTCTTTTTTTTGTTATGAATTTTTTTTTTCTTGTTGTAAAACATAGATAGTTCACTATCTCTATTGTAAAAAATCACATCTTAAACGAGTCTTGTTTTTTTTTTTTTTTTTTTTTTTTTCTGTAACTCTTTTTTCATACAATTCCACTATGTATTTTGTTCAAAAAATTTAAATCGTATTGCTAGAACATTTTTGTTATAATTACAAAACATATTTATTATTATTATTATTATTTTAATCTGAAATAACTGTCTGAAACTTTTATACAAGATTTGTCAGCAATAGTGATGTGTAAAAAAAGAAATCTTTGGAGTGACTCCACTCGAATATTCCAATATTTAGTAGTTAACGATTATTTAAATAAATTTGAATGAGAGAAGTGATAAAATAAACAAAAGCAAAAATTATAATAGATACCCGAATATTTCTCCACAAGTTGAATACAGTTTAATGGATCGTAATATAGCAAAATTATTTTGTACGTTTATGTAAAAAAAAAAAACTCAAATAATTATATGTTTTATTATTATCATTTTAATAATTTAACATTACTAAAGCGAATATTAAATAGTTTGAGCTCGTAGACTGTAATGTATTAAATTCTACTGATGTTATCATGTTCTCTTATACACATACATACTTAGTACATCACCGTAAAAATAGCAAAAATTAATCCCAGAGGTTTCAAAATGTATAGATACAAAAATATTTCACAGTGAAATTTTTCATGATTACTATACTTTCTTTAGATAATGTACATTTGAAAAGTAAAAACAATTTTACTATAAAAAATCTCATATATAGGAAGGTTCTTCTGCTCTTTTTTCCGACAACTGTATAATTGTTTTGTTAAATGTAGTGCTCAACAATTTTTCAGTTTTTGCAGTATCCTCGACTTTTATTGCAGTATCGTCCTATTCTTTCTTTAGATAATATACATTTGATAAGTAAAAACAATTTTATTGTAAAAAATGCTCTTTTTCCGATAACTATATGTTTTGTTAAATGTAGTGGTCAGCAATTTTTCAGTTTTTGCAGTATCCTTGACTTTCCTTATAGTATCCTATAAAATCTCATATGTAGGAAGGTTCTTCTGCTCTTTTTCCAACAACTATATAACTGTTTTATTAAATGTAGTACTCAGTAATTTTTCAGTTTTTGCCGTATTTTTGACTTTCCTTGCAGTATCTTATACTTTATTTAGATAATGTACATTTGAAAAGTAAAAAACAATATTATTATAAAAAAAAAATCTCATATGTAGGAAGGTTCTCTTGCTCTTTTTCCGCAACTGAATAATTATTTTGTTATATGTAGTGCTCAATATTTTTTCAGTTTTTGCAGTATCCTTGAAATAATAAATACTTACAGAGAAACAGTGGCGTAATAATGTGTGAAGCCATGACGAATATCTGTAGTTTGAAATTTATTTTTAAAAATCTGTACCCCGGTAGTAAATGACGCCATTTCTAAAAATGTAATTTTTCAGGAGAGCAACGTTTTATTTTTACAAATTTTTGCATGTTTCTTCACAACTATTAGTAATCGCTTTATGATACTTTAACACAGCTAATGTACTAAATGGAAATGCTGTTTTAACGGTACATTTTGGGGCTAACTCTTTTCACACATTAAAAGGACGGTGTCGTGGTCCAAGCTCACGTATCTAAAGCTCACAGTAGAGGAATCGTGGCTGAAGCCCACATACACCAATATCTCGTGTTCCAAGCGCACAAATATATTCACCCCTTTCCCCGACGTATCAACTTGACAGGGGGGGAGAGACTAATCCCTTTTTCCGAAGAGCAAAGTGTGTGTGTGTGGGGGGGGGGGGGAAAGGTCGAGGAAGATATTTTTTTCGAAGCGCAATTCAGTTGATGAGTTATTATTATTATTTTTTTTTTTAACTAGGGCAGGAACTAGGAATAAAATTATTTTCTGCTTATTTACGTAAGTTTAACAAAAATACTTTATAATATATATATATATATATATATCAGGAATAATGGCCCGAAATGTTTGTTCATGTATTTATATAACGCAGTTTTATTTAATAAGTCAATCTTAAGTACTATATATGTTTTATATAGAATTCATAAATTATATATGACTACAAATAATTTGCGGAATTTCTTTGTATCAAAGTTAATTGTTGTAATTGTAAGTATTTTTTAACTAAAAATCGGAACTCAACAATACGAAGGTACAGTCTGAAAAATAAATAAATAAATAAATAAATAAATAACACCCCCACCTAAATCATCAACAAATTGATAAATCGATTTCTGGTAAAATATTAGTAGGTTATAATTCAAAAGTTATGTTTGGAGTATAAATTTGGCAGTCAATGTTAATGAAAATATACATTGTTATCAAATTTTAGTGTAAGATAAAGTAGTCTGAGTGCCACACCAAATTTTTTCCTTTATATTTTGTTGAGATTTATGATCAACTTTCCCTCATGTTTTTATCCCAGGATTGGGACTGGGCAGTATCAGTTAAGACACAGGCGGTTTAAAAGTTGCAGGCAATTTGCCCTTTGCCTCTGTTTTTTTTATGCATCAGGCTGAAAACTTGCCATTGTCATAGTTACTAAATTATTCCTTTATTCCATTTTTGTCACGTAACTTAGGGAGGCCAAACATTTTTGTAGATTATTTGATCGCCTGTAGTCTTGCATAATGTTTTCAATTTTTTCATCTAATTGCATATAAACTTTTCTTCGCGCTTCGGCTACGGTCTAATCTTTCGGTCTAATCTAATCCCACCTGTCAAGTTGATACGTCAGGGGAAAGGGGTGAATATATTTGTGAGCTTGGGACACGAGATGCTAATCTATGTGAGCTTCAGTCACGATTCCCCTACTGTGAGCTTGAAGCATGTGCGCTTCGACCACGGCGCCAAAAGGACATGATGGTGTCCTTTACATATTAATAAAAAATTGCTAAATTAAGTACTTTTACTAAAGTATCGATATTGTTGTCCACAAAATTTTCACATATAATTTTAATTTCTTATAATCATCAAAATACTCGTATATTTTGGATCATGTTTTTAATGAGGCAAGCAAATTAAGGATAAAAAAATCTATTAACCAATTTAATGAAGTATTTATTTGTTGAAATTATAACAATACCTAAAAAGTAAAAAGTAAAAAAAAAAAAAAAAAAAAAAAAAAAAAAAAAACGGATGTTGTAGATGATTATTTTAATGTATATGGTTAAAAAAAAAAAAAATAATAATAATAATAATTTAAGAGGCCTCTCCACTTATCGATCCCAGAAGCCAGAGCCGATGTTATTCTATGGAGAATTTCGCCCCATTATAACTTATTAACAAATATATACTTTTAAATTTCTTTTTCACATTGAAAACTTCACAACTATTAAACAATTAATCACTTTCTAAAAATTATTTTTTAAAATTTTTAATATTTTATTTTGAGGTTGTAAAATGCGGATTTTTACAATGTGAAATTTTTCCTTTTTGAGCTTAAAAATGAAATCAAAAAAAAAAAAAAAAAAAAAAAAAATCAATTTTTAGAAAGCGAAAAATTTGTTCGTAGTTGTGAATTTTCAGAAAGTGAAAACGGAATTTAAAAATATGTATTATTCAATGAATTATAATGGGGTAAAAATTCCCATAGAATAACATTGGCTTCGGCTTTCGAAGCCGACAGGTAGAGAGTCCCCTTAAGATTTACCATTATAATTTTTATAATTTTAATGCTACTTGCACCTAACGTTTAAATGTAGTTCAAAGTCGTAGAACAAATTCTCCATAATCTTCGCAGCGACGGCTGTTAAGTGCTACCGTCTTATGGGTTCAGAGAATAAATCTGTAGTGATAAGTATAAAGGATTTAAGTCCATATTCTTGATTTTTCAGGAGACGAAAAATCAAGCTAGACGAACTAGCTAAAAACAAATCAGGAGAATGGATTAGGGAAAAGGTATTTCGTTGATTTTTACCCTTTATACCATTCAGTGGTTGTCAACCTTCATTTAAAAACGGGAAAAATTGAATTAAATATTTTATACCATACATGAATGGTAAATTTCTAAATTGGTCCTTTTTTTACCAATGGATTTTCTCAAAGACTAAATGACATAGAATTAAATCCTTTATACCAATCGATAGAGAATTTTTTTCTGAGTCTGACTATGTACTTAACTCAAAATCGACATTTTTGGACTTAAATCCTTTATACTTATCAGTACAGAAATATTCATGAATAGAATAAGAAGATAAAGAATATTTGATTTACACGTGCTTGATACTTTCCTTCTGCCTTAAATTTAAATAAGCGTTTCATTGAATATCGACGTAATTTGACCTCAAACTTTACCTTTCCCTCTTGTCCGGAAACGATAGCGTGTTGTCGGAAATCAGACTTTCTGGTTCGTTATCTGTTTATTGAATTTCAGTAAGGCCACTTCTGTAATCAACCGACAAGAGTATTTGCTTTTCACACAACAAGAGGAAGCGATAGAATTCACGTTCTCCTCTCATTCACACTCTTTCGCAATACTTGGCATGAATGTAAGACGATATTTTTTTCGACTTCAATAATGTCAAAAATTTGAAGAGAAAATGGTTTTTCTCCCCCATTTTATCTTATTTTTACTCTTACACTCTTTTTTTTTTTTTTTTTTTGAGTTTTAGGTGCCTTCAACAATTTCGCATCGGAGTATTTTTTTATATATAAATCGTGGTATTGGGTTGTTCGGAAAGTCATTTCGTTTTTCTCAGCAGAGGACTTAATTGTATTTTTTTCACACCTTCTTCACATTTAAGTTGCATTGCCGTTACATATTGTGACAGCTGATATAGCAAGGCTTGCTTGTGAAAAAGGTCGTTTTATTCTGCTCAATAGTTTTTGATTGGTGCCCTATCAAATAAAGAAAATCAGAAGCGACATTTTCGGCATATTTTGTTTTTGCTATCAAAAATGCGAAAATACTATTCAAACAAGGAAAAAAAGTATACGATGTGTGCACAGAAAATGTATTTAAAGAACGCTATTGTCAAAACTGGTTTACCAAATTTTGTTCTGGCAATTTTGAATTGAAGATGCATAACGTTCTAGAAAGCCAGTTTGTGCTAATGAAGATAAAATAAAGTATTGATTTATGAAAAACTGCCAAATAACAATTCGTGAGATCGCTAAGAAACCGATCAAAGTGGAGAATATATAATTCATTAAAATATTTATACAATATAAGAAAATCGTCTTTCATTTTCGAAGGAAAAAACGAAATTACTTTCCGAACAACCCAATATTTTAGTGATATATATAAAGTTACTTTGAGTCATTGGCATCAGTACCACTAGGGGTGATGTTACAAAGCTCGCATTGGCTCCATTACTTGTCATTTAATTATCTTTCATAATAATTTTCTACTCTACAATAGAAGAAATATTATTACTTGTAAATAGTGGTGTCAATTTCTCCAGTTGTCTACTCTCTCGCAATTTTTTATCCCTAAATTTACTCTTTCCAACAGGAATGTGTTAAGTATTATTAATTTATAAAATAAGATTTCTATTAATCTCCAAATGTTCTTCTCAGAATAAATGACTAACATATTTCAAATTTGTTTTATGTTTATTTAAAAAAAAAAAAAATAAAAAAAAAAAAAATAATAGATAGGAGAGAGAGAAAAGAAAAAAAAAAAAAAAAAAAAAAAAAAAGATGTTTCATATAATATTTTACTGTAACACAACATAATATTTACTACATGCCATACATTACATGAGCCATTTATATTTATGGTACATATATTAGGAACACTATTGCCTGTACATGCACTGAAATTTGAGAATGAATATTTTTAGTGTGTATGCAAGATATCAAACATAAAAAAGAATTGATAAAATATGAAATGACATTTCGAATATATTAAATTTTCGTAGTCGCTCTACACATTTTATATATAATTATAATAATATATAATATTCCATACATAATATAAATATGAAATTACGGATCCGATCATCGCAGCACTCTTCTGTAAACGATACTAAAATATCGCTTTTAGAAAATAAGGCTTAGTACAAATTTTTTTGGTCGTTGTAAACTTTAAATTTTGATTTCGGTAATCTCCATGCATTTCAAGTTACCTAACCAATCCATTTTATACTGTTATACACATATGATTCTATTTAACGAACCAGTCTTTTTTATCATGTACTAAAACAAATATTACATCATATTGGCATTAAATAATTAACTATGTATTGGAAGGAAAATATTATTACTATTATCTATCACATCCACACTTTAATGCAAAGAAAAAATGTATAAGGCTGAAAGTATATTGTAGAAAAAAACAACTGCTCGGATAACGGATATATCCGATTCCTAAAAATCTGATAAAGTATTCAATTGATCAATATTCATGAGGAGATTCTCATAAGAATGCAATAAAAACCTTATAAACGTTTACAACTTATATTACCAACGTTTACGTACTCATCACGTGTTGTTACTATTTTTTTAAACATAAAATTTGCCACAACCAGAAATAATTCTTTTCCTTCATAATCATTATAAACTGTTATTCCAAATAACAATTTCCATGTGACGAATTATTTTTGTACACATTGTAGATGTAAATGTGTAATGTTATAATATTGTTTTATATTGATTACCAGGTCTACTTCCTGATTTACTGCATAATAAAGATCGACTGTTGTATACGTAATATGTACTTTTAAATTTATATGTTTAGTAACTTTTTTTTTTTTTTTTGAAGCTTCCAAGTGCAAACAAATTTGCTCACACTTTTCACTTTAGTGTTAATTGATAAAGTATCTACGAACTACGTATTTTTGTAAGTATAAATGAACTTTTAGTGAATACTTGTCGAATCCTGTTCTTAGTCAGTCTAAGAACATGATTCGACAAGGATTTATTTAACAAAACCGTATGAAGTGTACTTTTTTTACATAGGAATTTTTGCTAATGTTCGGACACTTTTGTTACCGACTGTATCAAGATGTAAAAACATCTGCCATATTGTCCGAGTTGTGTTTTCTTTGCAATTTCCTAGGTGGTTGGTTGGGTTTTACGTCGCACTAGTGCTGCGCAGATGGGCAATTGCAATTCCCTAGATGGAAATTCATATTATAACTTTTGAAGAACTGATATTTGCTTATAACATTTAAGCAATTTCCATGTAATATAACGTACAAATTATATATATTTATATAATTCTATTTAAAATATTTCTTGCGGTCTCTAAAATTCTTTTTAAAATATGCAAATTTTTAATAAAATTTGAAATAATACTACTTAACCTCTAAAAACTTTAAGAAATGCTCAGTAGAACATAACAGTTATACAATTTGGAATAATAAGTTTGTAAAAGAATCTTCCTAGTAAATGACGCTAATTAAAAAAATTAAATTACTTCATTAAGTTCCAGTATATTTTCATAAAAAAATCATGTAAATCAAATCAGAATAATATATATATATTTTTTTTTCTTTTAATTAATGTCTTTAAAACTTCCGTCTATGAGATAGACATTAGAAGTTATTATGTGGTGATATTGACATCATGTACACATCTATTACACAGCTAAAAAGCGCTGAAGAAGACAAGTTTTTATTTATAACTATAATTCACAGTTCTTAGTTTTCCAAACATTTTTATTAACTAACATAAAAACAAAACACTATATACATATTTACAACTTAAAACTTATAAAACTTTCGCGCACAGCTAAATTGCGATAGATCATTTCAAAGTAAGCTGACTTAACAGCAAAAGCAAAGCAAGTCAAAAGAATCTTATTTTAACAACTGACTAACTAGCTCTTTTTTATTCTACCAGAATTCTGCAACCGGCTAAATAGCTTTTGCGTTGCATTACCAGAATAACAAATATCGCTATTTCTTAGAAAGGGAGGTAGTTAATATTTGTTACTTTGTTATATAGTTAAAACTTTAGTCAAAGTTTATATGAAGAACATTTTTACTTTCCGAACACTATAGTGAGGAAAGTATTGTAATCATGTCAAAAATCCGAATTTGAGATTTTGATGTTTCTATACATTTCGAGGTGCAATGAGTCCGTTTTCACTATTTTTGCGATGATGTATGTATGTGTGTGTGTATGTATGTGTGTATTTATGTATGTGTGTATGTCTGTGAATGAACACGCTAGCGTTTAAACGCTTTGTTCGAATAACCTGAAAGTTGGTACGTATATTGTAAGTCACAATAGTACGAACCCTATTGATTTTGGTGAATCTAGCACTTATAGTTTTTTTACAGGAACACAAAGAAAAATTCTTTATCATTATGGCCTATGGGACCAAAATCTTAAAAGTGCAATAGCATCAAAACGCCTTATTCAATTGCGCAAAAAATTTATACACATATTATGGGTCACAGATACTCAATCTGTACAGATTTCGGAGAATCTAGCGCTTATAGTTTTTTTACAGGGACACAAAGAAAAATTCTTTATCATTATGGCCTATGGGGCCAAAATTTTTGAAAGTGTGATAGCGTCTAAATGCCTTATTAATCTGAGAAAATAATTTGTACACCTGTTATAGGTCACAGTTGCACCAACTGTATAGATTTTGGTTAATCTAGCACTTACAGTTTTTTTACAGGGACACAAAGAAAAATTCTTTATCATTATGGCCTATAGGACCAAATTTTTAAAAGTGCGATAGCATCTAAACGCCTTATTCAATTGAGCTGAAAATTTATATGAATATTATAAATCACTGTTGCACTAACTATAAGCATTTTAGTGAATCTAGCATTTATAGATTTTTACAGGGACACAACGAAAAATTCTTTATCATTATGATCATGGGCTCAAAGTTCAGTAGCGTTAAATCAAAAAACATCGTGTAATATACTGAGAAAAATACTCAAACACTCTATTATGTTTTTCTCTCTTTTGTTTGTTTAACAACTCCCCTTTCTATACCTTATCTACAAAAATGTTAATTACTCAATGTTCAGAAAGTCGAGTGGAGTCACTCCAGATTTTTTTAACTACACAAAGCATACAAATTATTTATGAAATACAGGAAACAAAACGATTAAGATATTCATACACATTAGATTTTGATGTATTTAAGAACTAAATAGATTGTCCATAAACTCAATGTGTGGTAAACACTTAAATATTTTTATCTTTTCTAGGTTAATGATAATGGTCTGTTGTCCTTCTTGACCGAAGTACCTGCTTTTTTCAATGGTCAGTTTCCACTAACGTATCCAATAATCGCACCATTATATTCAGATGTGGATATAAGAGCTTCCGGACGGGTTTATTACAGGTAATAAATTCAATATGTTTATAGTTATTAAAAAATATAGTAAAATAAAAAAAAGGCAGAGTGATAAAAAAAAAAAAAAATAATAATAATATAAATCTTTACTTTTGTTTTTACAGTAAATTACGCATTTTCTAGGGTTTTTTGGCAAAATGGGTAGTTTTTGCTTTTTTTTCCAAAGATTTTCACAGTTATTTAAACTGTTTTCAAGATACTCCAAAATAACTGCAGAACAGTACAAAAAATTATAAAATAAAGTAGACTAGACCCCAAAAATCTCTTGATGATGAAACTGATAGTTAAATAATTATAAGATAAAAAGAACTTTTTATATACCATGTTTTCAACTTTTCTGTTGAATAGTATAAATACTACCGAAGGCAGCAGGAATTCGAAATACTTGGCTAAAAGTATTGAAAAAATGCATTGTCACCGTGTTCTGAGCTATTCTGAAAGTTTCAAGTGTCTAGCTAGTCGGAAAGTTATATGATTGTTGAATCATATAAACATTACCGAAGGCAGAGTTGACCCGAAACAATCGGCTAAAAATATTAAAAAAATGCATTGTCATGGTGTTCTGATTTATTTTAAAAGTTTCAAATGTCTAGCTAGTCGCGAAGTTACATGATTTTTGAATCATATAAACGCTACCAAAGGCAGCGAGGACCCCCCAAAAAAATTGGCTAAAAGTATTTAGAAAATGCATTGTAATCGGGTTTGAACTATTCTAAAAGTTTCAAATGTCTAGTTAGTCGGTGAGTTAGTTAAATAAATTTTCTGTTGAATCATATAAACGCTGCTGAAGGCAGCAGGAACCCGAAACAGTTGGCTAAAAGTATTTAAAAAAAAAAAAAAATGCATTGTCACCGTGTTCTGAACTATACTGAAAACTTCAAATTTCTAGCTAGTTAGAAAGTTAATTAAATAAATCTTCTGTTGAATCATATAAACGCTATCGAAGGCAGCATGGACTGAAAGAGTTGGCTAAAAGTATCTTAAAAAAGCACTGTCACCGTGTTCTGAGCTATTCTGAAAACTTCAAATATCTAACTAGTCGGGAAGTTAGTTAAAAATTGATTGCAAGATTTGTACTGGACACACAAACAAACAAGAATCGAAGTTAATAAAAAGATGTTAAAATACGATTCTTTTCTTTTCTATATTAAGAGCATATTGGGGTATGTTTGAATACTTTAGTTGACTTTTTTTCCCCCCCTCAAATAAAATGAAAAAACTAGTTTTCTTTAAATATTCTTTAATCTTCACTGCATTTTATTACTATTCTTGCTCAGAAGTTCGTATAAACAAATACTTACTAAAGGTTATCATTTTAACTTCATATGAAAATCTATGTCAAAAGTAATTATTAGAACAGATTTTTTAAGTATTTGAAAACTGTTTCATAAAAAAAAAAAAAAAAAAAAAACATATTCTTTAAAATTTAGTAATTTAGTATTTTTATTTTAGAAAACGGACTGTGTTACTTTTATAATAATAATAATAAATTATATTTATAAATATCTTATGCAAATATTAGGCATGCCACAACTCCAGTTTTTGATTACGCTACACTATTAAAAATTTCGATTGAAACTTGAACGACTATATGGAGTAAAGTTATAAGCAATACCACAGTATGGTTGAACCTCACTTTTTTGTTTTCTAATTCTTGGGATTGAATTTAAGTTGCGCCAAAATTTGGAACTACCATACTTCCATTCACAAGAGAAGTGTTTCGGCGTACATGCAATTGCAATTCCCTTTGTATTCAGGAGAGGACGCCACTAGCGCGTTGGAAAAAGAGTGTATGTTTTCACCCGCTGTAAGCCGGATAATGAAAATAAAATCTGTGAAGTGAGGGCGCGTGAGATTATGTTATTTAAAACCAACATTCATTACAAGAAAAAAAGAGTTCTTTATTCAATTGGTCACTAACCAGATCTACTATAAGAAAGTTTATTGAAGTATATCCTTTAAAAAAGTGAACAAAATCTATTACACAGTCCAGGAAGTGAGAATCAGTAAAATTCTTTTTGAAACCAAACCAAGCTTAAATTAAAGAGCGTGGCCGAAAACATAGGTTAAAGTGCAATTTTTGTGAAACAACTTTCCCATAGGTCAAGATAAGACTCAAAAAATTTATCCCCTTTTATCAAAATTAACGAAACACACACAAAACTAGTGAGCAAGAAATTGTGGTAAAATACCAGAGTGTTAGGCTTGCGATAAGATCTTCATTTCAATACCCGCCTCTGTCGAATGGTGATTTATTTTTTATTTATTTTTTATTTAAAACATAATACCAATATTTGGTTCAACATAAAAATACCAAATAATGGTAGAAGGTTAAGCAATTGGTGGTTGTAGCTACTTCAGTACGAAGTTTTGGTTCAAACTAACACCAAATTTTTAACAGTGTACAATTATTTTCTGAAAATTCAAAAAGATATTGAATTACAAACCAGGTTTTCCTTTCTGCTTCATTAAAACACTTATCTGTTTTTTTTTTTTTTTTTTCGTTTTTTTAAATATTGTTTATGCACTTTGACTTATGAAATTAATCAGATAGAATCTTAAAATACATTGAAAAATTTCCCCGACTTTCGGTTAGATTTTGGAACTTTATGTATTTAAGTAAGAAAAAGAGCGCTAATCTTTAACAGTTATTCGGACAATTTTTAAAATATTTTTACAATGCTATCTTTATAAATCAATATTTTTCAGGGAGACACAAGCTCCAGAACTTCTAGATCGAGCTAGTAGAGATATCAGGAGTCACTTTTCATCTGCGGCATCTTTTCAACCTCGCAGCTTGTTCATAGCAACATGGGACGAAGTTGGATATTATGACAGACAGTCAGATAAGGTAAAAGACAATGACTGTACACTGTACAAGTGCTTACAATCTAATAATTATACATCTGTATATATATATGTATGTATTCACTCCTTTTACATTTTACTTTACAGGTTAACACTTTCCAAGTAGTAGTCGCTACAGATGGAGAAGACAGCTATGCTTACTTTTTGTATCCATCTGGAGGGGTACAGTGGATTCAAGGTCAAGGTAAAAACCGCAATTTGCCGGATGCAAGAGCACAAGCAGGATTTATGTCAGGTGATGGCAGACTGTACACACTTAGGGGTTCTGGTACGGAACAAGCAAGGAATTTCGACAGGTATTGTTCATAAATCTTTCATTTGTTCCATAAACTCACACATTGTAATAATCCATTTCCATAAATAATACAAGTGATGTTCTTTTCCATTTTATTTATTCACTTCACAAAACATATAGAACACGGATTCACAATAAAAACATAAATAAACATTTCTTAAGCGCTATATATTTTAAACGGTCAAGCACGACCGACTCCCTTCAGATCACATTTTTAACTAGACAGTAATATATATCGGCGCGTCGAAAAAATGACGACTAGTAGCGCCGCGTGAGAGGATGCAAAGACAATTCAATTTGCAACATCCTCCCGCCCCGAAAGGTAAGTTAAGTTCAATACAAAATTTTGAACAAATCCAAATCAAATACAATTCAAGAATTACAACCAATAAAAAAATCACAATACATAATAACAAATTTCACAACCACATAATACTGAAAATAGAAATTATATCAAATACAAAAATCAATGTTACCTGGATACAATTGAAAAATGAAAACAATATTAATATTACCTTACAGGTGAACAGTTGGTTTAATTAAGGTAAGTCCCCTTGGACTTCCAAGTTACAAAGAAGTTGAATGGGTCTTTTTAACATTCCTGATGAAGTTTTTAAGGTTACAGATCTTACCTTATTGTCACGTCCTACATGTGTCTCAATTACTTTTCCTAACTTCCAAATTTGTCTTGGGGCCTTGTCATCACCTATTAGGACTATATCACCTATATTAAAATTAGAAATTGGATTAACAGGTTTTACATTAGCATTTCTCAACTGCAAAATATATTCAAATTTCCAGCGCTTCCAGAATTCGTTAAGAAGTCTCTCACGATACAAGTATCGTTTAATTAACAATTTTTGAGAGTTAGATTGACTTGCTATCACTAAACGGCCACTTTGTGGTGGCAATGCAGTTGACCTTTTTCCTATTAAGAAGTGGGCTGGGGTGAGAGGGAATGGCTCTACAGGGTCATTGTATACATAAGTTAAAGGTCGAGAGTTAATAATAGATTCAATTTCTGCAAGTATAGTTTGCAGTTCTTCAAATGTAACCAATGCCCTACCAAGAATTTTCCTCAAAATGACCTTTGTCATACGAACCATTCGCTCCCAATAACCCCCCCACCATGAGGCTCTTTCTACTATATAATTCCATTTGATACCCTTATTACCAAAATAGTTCTGTATTTCAAAGTTCTTAATGTTCGTATAAAGTTTCTTTAGTTCCTTTTCACTACTTTTAAAAGTCAAAGCGTTATCGGAATTCACAACCTTGCACATACCTCTTCTGGAGATGAAACGTCTGAATGCAAGTAAAAAATGTTCAGAACTGAGACTAGAGACTATTTCCAAGTGCACTGCTCGAGTGACTGCACAAGTGAATAATGCAATGTAAGATTTGTTGTTGTCTCTTGTGAATAAGGGTCCAGCAAAATCGATTCCGACGACTTCAAAAGGTTGAGCCTCACTAGTTCTTGCTATGGGTAGCGGAGCTGTTATTTGCTGTCCTTGTTTGGCCTTAAACCTTCTGCATAGAAATCATTTGTTCAAGCAGGATTTCACAGCTTGCCTGCCCTTAATGATCCAAAAACGTTCTCTTAATTGAGTGAGTGTGTCAGATATACCAGAATGACCTAAATTTTCGTGTTCCTTCATGATCAAAAGATTAGTAAATCGAGCCTTGTTCGGCAAAATAATTGGATGCTTAGATTCATCAGAAAAATTAGAGCCTTGAATTCTTCCCTTTAATACTATTAGACCTTCTGTTGTCAAAATGGGATTCAAATTATATAACTTAGAATCAGGAGAAACTGAATTTATTGCCTTTAATGTAGTATATTCTTCGTTAAATTCACTTTGCTGCACAAATAGAAGCCAATAATTTTCTGCTGCAGATATTTCATTTGCTGTCAGCGCCCCTGAACGTTTTTCAGACCTAGATTTGATATTATTTAGAAATCTAAAAACATAGGCGGTTGTTCTCAAAACTCTATTCAAACTACTGTAATTCTCCAGATTTAATAATGGCATTGGAACTTCTACGTTAACCTGAAATGTTGTAACTCCATGTCTTTCTTCAACCACGCTGTCCATGTCACAGGAAAATTCCATTAGAGAGTCATACGGTATACTTAATTCTGACAACCAAGCTGGTCCTTGACTCCATACTTTGTCATTCATTAAGGAATTTGCTTTCACACCTCTCGTCAATTTATCCGCCGGATTGACCTTGCCTTTGCAAAAGTGCCATTTTTCAGGATCAGTTTTTTCCTTGATTTCAATCACTCGGTTTTTCACAAATTGCTTATAATCGTTAACTGAACCTTTTATCCAATGAAGGCAAATCTGAGAGTCAGTCCAATAAAAAATATTGCTGGGGTCGAGCATAGGAAAAACAGATTTTAGATATGATCCTAATCTTGCTGAGACTAAAGTGCCAAGTAATTCAAGTCTCGGTAATGTAATCTTCTTCAAAGGGGCTAGTCGAGACTTAGAAATTATAAAACTTGTTTTGCATTCTTCAGAATTCGTAAATCGAAAATAAGCTACTGAACCATAGCATTTTGGGCTAGCATCGGAAAATATGTGTACCTCTACTGAGTTCCAGCAGAATTCATTAAAATACAGCCTAGGAATTCCAGTGAACTTCAAATTTTTAGCTTCATTTAGCCATTCTAAAAACAACATTTCAATTTCATGTGGAACAGGTTCGTCCCACTGTTTACCATTTTCCCATACTGATTGTAATATAATTTTTATGCGAATCAAAAATGGATTCATGATCCCCAATGGATCAAATAACATTCCGCAAACAGCCAAAATATATCGCTTTGTTATAAATCTGTCCTCCGGTAATTTGTTAAATTGTGAAGTGTCAATCAGTAATTCGTCATTCGTATTGTCCCAAATAATTCCTAATATTTTTAGTTCAACATTGGATTCCTCCGGATCTTCTCGACATTCGAAATTGTCTGTCTTCCACAACTGATTAAGTTTAGAAGAATTGGAAATCCAAGCCCTGAGATTCATGCTAGCTTCATTTAAAATATACATCATTTCTTTAGACAATTGTAATGCCTTGTTCACATCATCAGTGCCAGAGATGAGATCATCCACGTAGAGAGATCGTAACATTTCTGTTGCTTCCGGGTAGTCATTCTCAAATTTTTTCAAATGAAGCCTGATTGTTGCCGATAATAGAAAAGGGGAACATTTCACCCCAAAGGGAACTCTGCAGAATTGTAATGTCCTAATTTGTTTAGCAGCATCGGAATGGAGATCGGGCCCCTCCCCATCATTCCATAAAAATTTCAAAAAATTCCTATCCTCATCCGCGATTCCTACTTCTAGAAAAGCTCGTTGAATGTCTGCGCAAAACGCTACAGGGTGTAACCTAAACCTCAAAATTATCCTGAGTAAATCTGGATTTAAGTTAGGACCGCTCTCTAAACAATCGTTAAGAGATAATTCATCCCTGCCCTTACATGAACCGTCAAAAACTATCCTAACCTTAGAACTTTTCTTTTGTTCGCGTACTACTGCATGATGCGGCATGTAATAGCCTGTACCCGTATTTTCATTTAAATCCGACGCTACTTCCTCTATGATGCCCAACTTTAAATGTTCCTCAATAATTTCCTTATATTTAAAATATAAGTCCGGATTCCTACCAAAAACAGTGTTCAAATGAGATAGACGTCGTCTTGCTATCTCATAATTACTGTCCAATTCCTTAACATTATTTTTCCACAACAATCGCGTTTCACATCTTTTATTCCTATAATTAGTGGTTTGCCTAAATAACTCTAAAATTTCATCGTCTGATTTAGAATGTTCCTTGTCCGGATTAATTCCAATTGCCTCTAATTCCCATAAATTTTTAACCCTTTGATGGTCCAATTCCTCCTTAACAACATGTAAATGATTAACGCGCACTTTCTGACAATTCTTAAGTGCTTTAGGGTCCCTTTCCTTTCCTTGTATCACAAATCCAAATAAGGTATCTGTTGCCATTAATCGTTTAGAAATTCTCACGTTCCTTTCTCCAAGAATTTCCCCAATGTAATCCGATCCAATAAGTACATGAATTTTACTTAAATTACCCTTATCTGCCAATTCAATGCCCTTTTCTAGTGCGATATTACGCACCCATTGTGAAGGAATTTTAATTTCCCCAAATGTAATTGAATCAACAACTACAGCCCTTAATTTAATTTTCTTATTAGTTTCTCTTACATTATGTAATACTATTTCTACAATATCATAAGTTTTCCTTTCAGTATTTTCATTGCCAAAAGTATAAATCAAAAGGGTTTCCTTCCCGATTGGTTTTAATCCCAATAAATTGCACACTTCGCGCAATACAAATGTCCTAGAACTTCCATTGTCAATAAGACACCTCAATAAATGGCATTTGGCCCGAATATTAAATACACATGCCGTTACAGTCTGCAACAACACCGAATCATTCGGCGTGTCCTCAAGCTCTTTATTCTTATTACAAACTAAATTTAAAGAACTTTCTGACTGTATTTGTTTTTTATCCTCAACTGAGCGGGATTCATTTCTTTCTGTATTACATATTAATGAGTTATGCCAGGGAGACGCGCAATACTTGCACTTATGATCTTTACGAGAACAAAATTTACTCAAATGATTTGAAAAACATATAAAACATAATCCCTTGGCCATTAGAGCCCTTTTCTTATCATAAACATCCAAAGAACAATCATGATTCATATGTGCCGAGGAACAAAACAAACAGCCCTGAACTCCTGTATTTTGAGAAAATGAACTCGTATTTCTTTTGTTATTAAATTTAGGCCTATTATTATCATAAGAATACCTATTATGAAAACCAGATAAATTTCTTTCCGCCTGAGTCGCTAAAACGGAAGCTGATGATTTAGGGGGATGATATTCGCTCCTTTTAGAATTTAAGTAAGGTTTATTGTGGCCTGCCATTTTGTTCCGAAAATTATTTTCATTTGCGCTATTATTTCTGGGATTCGCTAAAATTATCGATGCTTCTCGTATTTCTAATTCTTTACGTATAAAATCAACTAATTTAGAAATATCAAACAATTCATCTGAATTACGCTGTCTGTTATAACTTAAATTTAATTCTTCCGGTAGTTTTTGTAATATTACAGGGCATAACAGATTACTGTAAGTGCCTGTTGCTACATTTAATGATTGTAACGAACGAATTTGTACCTCAATCGCGTCGTACATTCTCCTTAATTCAGTAACATTCGCGCATGATTTCACCGGTTCTATTAATAGTAACTTATGCATGTGGGACGATATAATTACGTCACTTCGTCCAAAACGTTCCTTAAGTAATTGTATTGATGCATCGTAATTAGATTCTGTCAATGAAAACCCAGATACAGCGCTCAAGGCGACACCTCCTAAGAAAGATTTCAAATACGAAAATTTCTCAATTTTGCTTAAAGAATTATTATTATGTATCGCTACCTCGAAAGAGTTCCAGAAGTCCAACCATGAACTACAGTCACCAAGAAAATGTACAACTTGTAATTTCGGAAGTTTAACTGTACTTCTGGTTTCAGTTCTAACTGTTAGGTAATCTGAACCAATCCCTGTTTGATCACTTGATCTAGCGATCTGAATAACACCAGGCAACGGCCTGTCATTTAAATTATCCACTAGCCTTTCTAATTTTGTTTTTACATCGATCCCTTTTTCCCTGTATTCCTCGCAGCCTGCTACATCTTCAGCTATATCTTTGACTTTAATTTTTGTTTGTATTTCATAATCGATGTTTACGAGTTCTGCCTGTTTGTCCAGGAGTTGAGCCTTTAATCTAAGAAGCTCCTCAATTTTCATTAATTTCGTGTACTCCTCCGTAATTTCGGAGTTCAGGATTGTTTCTATTTTCCCCAAATATTTCGTAAATGAGGTTCTTAAACCTCTTCTTTTTTCCTTCAATCTTTCTAGATCCATTTTAAACCCAATATCGTAACAAGAGAACAAAAATAAAAATTATGAAACCTTCTAATTGCTTAATAATAACCCCTATCCATATATTTATTAAATAAAAATAAACATGTATTATCTATATATCAAAAAAATGTAAACATCATCTTTAAATATCATTTAAGAACAAAAAAATAAATATCGTTAAAACAGAAGTAAATCAATTTAAAATAGCCTTTAATGAAACCAAAACTAAATAAATAATTTTGTATTAAATCAGAAGTAACTCTATTTTAATAGCATTGCAAGAAACAAAAAATTAAATAATATTCCATTAAAAAAAACAATTTCGTTTTCAAAGAAACAAAAAGAAACACCATTTAAACAACATTTTATGAAACGAAAGTAATTTTTCAATTATTTAAATGTTGAATGAAACCATTTACATTTAAAACCCAAACTAAATTTTAATTATTCAAATTTTGAAACCATTTATTTCATATATCAGCAAAATTTATAAATTATAAATAATATCAAATATAAACCAAATGAATTCGATGTCCTCACAGACTGCAACCATTTTATAACAAAACTACGCTTTTCTTTTAAACCCAAAACCATAACTTTTAACCCCCAAATTCAAACCAAAATAATGAAATAATAAGGGAAAAAGCCTACCTCCCATATCCGATGCATGCTCAGCGGATTCATTTTACTCCATAATTATCCAAAAAAATGCATGTCGTCCAAATAAAATGCATATAATCACATCCTAGGGTCACCAAAATGTGTTCATAAATCTTTCATTTGTTCCATAAACTCACACATTGTAATAATCCATTTCCATAAATAATACAAGTGATGTTCTTTTCCATTTTATTTATTCACTTTACAAAACATATAGAACACGGATTCACAATAAAAACATAAATAAACATTTCTTAAGCGCTATATATTTTAAACGGTCAAGCACGACCGACTCCCTTCAGATCACATTTTTAACTAGACAGTAATATATATCGGCGCGTCGAAAAAATGACGACTAGTAGCGCCGCGTGAGAGGATGCAAAGACAATTCAATTTGCAACAGGTATATCATTCAAACTTCAATCTTCAACAATAAGAGGATTTTTCATTACGTGACAATAAGTGGATTTTTCTTCAAGACCGTACAATACCTGTTTTTGACGGCAGCCAAAACCCATGTCATTCTGCGGGGAAATTTGTTTATGGAATAACTCATTACCTAATGTACTTTTTTAAAATACTGCTTCACATTCAGGAAATTCACAACCGTTAAATTTTATTCTCGTTTTGCAAAACATGATGTTTTAGATTTTTAATATTTTATTTTTGTGTAAAAAAAAAAAAAAAAAAAAAAAGGGAAAAAATATCTAAATAACTTTTTCACATTTTTAGACCCCCCCCCCTCCCTCCACACACACACACAAAAAAAAAAAAAAAAAAAAAAAAAAAAAAAAAATGGAATGTCTGAAATTTAAAAAATCAATTTTTGGTAAACAAGTGTAATTTGGAAACAGAATAATAATATATAAAAATTCATTAGGTAATGAGTAATTATACAAACAAATTTCTCCATAGGATAATATTTGCTTTGTTTGTCGGGAGGATAGGTATTGTATGATCTTAAGATTAATTACCATTTGGCATCCAATATTTTTGTAATATACTAAAATGTAGTGTTTGTAACAGAATATCAATCACAGTATCTAAATAATCAATTAATATAAAATTTTTCATTTTATCTCCAGCCTTTTAAATATGTTTTTCAGCATAATTAATGATGTATGACAGTAATTAATAAAAAGTTTTATAAAAAAGTTTTTTTTTTTTTTTTTTTTTTTTTTTCGATCGGTAAAATCATTATTATTAAACAACATCAAAAACAGGGCCCTGGTTTATGTTATTTAATAATGATGATAATGATAACGATGTTGTTTAATAACCGACTATGCTTTTTAAAAAAACAGGAGACATGTAATAATTTTTTAAAGAAAATCGTTAGAACCGTTTTTAAGATGCCAACTTTTACTAAAACTTTGTATGCTCAATTATTCACCGCAAAACAATAATTACATATAAAAGGATATTTAAAAGGGACTTAATATGGCGAGTTCGATAAAAAGAAGAAAAAAAATACGTACAACTGTTTTTAATGGAACGCACTTGCGAGACTTGCAATTGAGTTATTTATACAGGACGCCTATCAATTTTCCTGAACTAACGAAATGAAACATTCGAAAGGACATCTAATAGAGTGTTTATATCCCTTTCCGACCCGAAAAATTTTTACCTTAAAACATTACATCCTTCTGTTTTTGCAAACTGAAAGAAAAATATGGACTATAACCAACATTTGTTGATTGAAAATTGTACTTTACACTCTCTGCTAATTAGCTCGATCGTTCATTTCCTGATTTTATTACATACGACTGTTTCAGATGCAGAAATGTAAATGGATGTCGTGGATGTATAACCCGCACGATCGTACGCCCTGAGTCGGAAAGGGATACAGCAACTTTGAAGAAAATCATTAGAGCCATTTTTCAGATATGGACTTGAGGTCCCACTTCCAGTTTCCGATATATCAATTCCGGTTTTCCAATTTTCACCATAATTTGGGAAATTCATCTGACCTGTCTAAATTCTGAAGTTTCGTTTTCCTATCTTTATTAGTTTCGGAGATATGATAGCCCAGAAGATTCCATACATACACACTGACAAATTGACAAAAACTAATTTTTTGGACTCGAGGAAACTTAAAACGCTTAAATCAGGTGAAAACTCGATAGCGAATTTTTGGACCGAATACAATACTTCCATTACCTACGGTAGTCGGGTAATGGAAGTAATAAAACGGCGAAAAAAGGAAATGCAATTTCAATATTTCAATATTAATTGTGTTGCAAAAATACTTAGAACATGCCGTTCTTCTTCAAAAAGTTGTACTGTAGACAGTGCATAGAGCCAACCAATGAAGAAATTTTTAAACTGAGATATCAGAGTATATTTATAAGGTATTTGTTGCTAAATATGACTGCTGTAATAAGAATTATGAATCAGGGTTTTATCCAAAACTTTAAATCAATTGACAGTAGAAATTTGCTTTTAGTCAAAAATTTATACCATATATATTTACAGGAGAAATTTACAAGATACTTCGAAGAGTATAAGTGAAAAATATTATCATTTTATTGTTTATGAAACAGTGAGGAAAATTTTTGCTTTACTGTAGTATATTACTATTACTATTATTATTATTATTATTATTATTATTATTATTTTGTTGTTAATGTTATCGTTGTTGCTGTTGTTTTTCCACTGCACTAATTTTAAATCTAAAACAACTTAAACATTTATATTCTGACTGTTTCTTTAAATTCAATAAATTATTAATGCCCTTTTTATAAAAATATTTCACAATTCATTTTATTTTGTTAAAAAATAAATAGATAAATAAATAAATAAATAAATAATTGTATTATTTTTTATTATTCGGGTCCTAATCATCCGGATTAATTGAGAGACCCTGTAAAATTAAATTTTCATTAAACTGCTCTTGAACAAGTAAATAATCTTCCTTTCATGAATTTATCTAACAGAAAATTTTACTTTTTTAGAATGTCTAATGCAAGGAAAGCTGGTATATGGTTGTTTCACATTGGACGTACTTTTGGCTCCGAAGGCAATGTCATGCCAGCTGATTTAGATTCATCAGGTGGATCAGACAACCGTCAAGATGATTTTTCAAGAGCCACATGCGCGGACACTTTGCTTCCATGTCCGCCTCATGCAACCTGTGTTGACCTTACCGACAAACGGGGATTTTGCTGCACATGTAAAGACGGATATTTCGGAAATGGACAAAATTGTGCTGAAAAAAGTTAGTTTAAAATATTTTTAACGTATTCTGCCCTTACACAATTTATTATAATTAAAATGTTCATTTTCATATCAATAGAATATAGCATTATTAAACCTCCAATCGTAAGGTATGACGTCATTGTATGATAACATGGTGTAAGCAAGTGAACAAATCTATACTCAGTTACGTATTTATGTAGTAACATAATGTAGTTAGTGCCCATTGAAACAATGTTCCATTTCTTTACATGCCGGAAAGAGGATGTCCCAGATCGTCTTAAAACCAACTCACTCTATCATTCATTTTATACATGTCGGATTTATTACCATTTAAGTATTTAATATCACCTCTCAATACATGTTGTATTGTAAGTCAACTTAAACAAATAAGCTTTTGAGTACAATATAACTTTCATAAATTTAATGTCGTGTCTTTAGACAAACATGTATTGAAATAATTTATAAATTTATACCGCTTTGTGTGTTGTATCAACATCACATAATTAAACGCTTGTTTATTTTGATTCTTATCATTTATAATTTAGAGTGGTATACGTATAAGCAATACTGCTACAGTGCTTATTCCGAATCAATCCCTACTTCCTAATAGTAACCTTTAACTTTGTGATGCGTTTTAATTTGGCAGACTAAGATTTTTTTTTTTTTTTTTTTAAGCTAAAAGTTATAGCAACACGGAAAAGGGGAACAAAAGGGGTGGAAAAATACAAAAAAGAAACTTCAGATTTTAATTTTTCGTAATTTTTGAGCTAAATGTGGTAAAACATCATAGGGAAAAACAAAGGAAGAAATTCCGATAATTCATATTGACTTTAATAAATGCGTAAAAGCAGATGTTTTGAACATTTAGGACACATACGGAAATATTGTAACTGGAAAACACACATCAAGAAGACGCATTTGTTATTAATTATCATGATTGCTTTGACACAAGCATTCCAGTTTTGGAAAGATTGTAGTATTTTGCTGAAATACTTCTGAAGTTTCTCATTCGTAATGATTTGTCTTCATCAACAAGAAAATTGACAGCTGTAATAAGCTTCCGAGATTTGTGTAAGAGTAATGGTGAGTAATCAGTATTTTAAAAAATTCGAGCGAACGTTTGCGTTTTTCATAAGCAAGTATTAGTAGACAAAAAATAGTATGAACTTTTTAAATTATATATTAACTATGAAGGTTTCTACTTAAGCTAATTTCCATACTAGTAGGATCACTACCCAAGAAAATAGCTCGAAAGTGTGCAAGATTTTAATTTATTTTTTACTATTAATTTCTTTTCTTCAAAGTGTTTCGATTTATTACATTTTCACTGTAAGTGCATTTTAAATTCCTCAAAACATGCCCCAGATTGTTTTTTTTGGGGGGGGGGACTGAGGACTATTAGTCTCAATCTGGGATTTTTGCGGCGTCATTTTTCGATAATTGGACATTTGTCGAAATCATTTTCCGATAGTTGGACATTTATCGAAATCTAAAATTTATCGAAAATATAATTGAATAATTTGAAAGCGATGTTATAATTTGAAAAAAAAAAAAAAAAAAAAAAAAAAATAGTCCTCCGTCCTAAACAAAATTCTGCTTTTGCTAGAATTTCATTAAAATATTTTTTTTTAATTATTTTTTTTGAAAGAGAAAGGAAAGAAAATTAATAATAATCAGTAT
This sequence comes from Salticus scenicus, assembly GCA_963930645.1. Lineage (NCBI taxonomy): Eukaryota > Metazoa > Arthropoda > Arachnida > Araneae > Salticidae > Salticus > Salticus scenicus. The sequence goes on from OZ005649.1 coordinate 180,463,142, forward strand.
CGTTACAAGCGATATCGAAAAAGTTTTTTTTAATAATTTTGAATTAGGAAATAAAAAGTGCGTGTGCAATAATATGGAATAAAAATAAGTAAAAAAATAAATTTAATTAATTAATTAATTATTTTTTTTTTGGGGGGGGGGGGGGAGAGGGGAGGAGAGCATAAGATGAAATAATGCTTTCACGCGAAAAATTAAAAATTAAAAAATATTAAATTTGCTTATGCATATAAAAAATGCGTATTAAAACGAGTCGAAGAAGGAAGCGAAATAAGTATTGAGTTATATTACGATAAATACGATCTATAATATGATACGATATATGAGACTTATCGTCCAGGGTTAGTAGGTATTTTCGTTGAAAGAAATAGTTTGTTCATTCGGTGCAACTTGCACATTAGTCCCGTCAGGTACAACTTGCACATTAGTCCCCTTTAAATATAGTGACCAGCGAAGCTGGCAAAGCATTCGTTGATTCACTACCTTAATTGATTTCATATTCCGTCGTTTTTGACGGGGTTATATACTAGTAAATTAATAAATAATTGAAACAAGTAACAGAGATCGTAAATGCTTGATCGCTTATTTTTTTTTTCTTTATATATACACTGATGGAAAAAAAAATCCCAACACCAGGAAGGAGCTGTGCTAGATAAACGAAATTTGGTAGGCGTGTTTATACATCTGAAAGATGACGTCGATTCAAATTTCGAGCTACGCGCATAAGTGTGGCGCTAGAAGCGACAGTATGAACATGCAAATGAGGTTTGCTTTAAATAAGCGCTGTAAGGTTCGTGATCGTTATTTACAGTTGAGATTTGACGTAGTGGGTTAATGTTAGTCAAGGATGCCTCTAAGAAGACGAAGAAGTCATTATCAACAGCTCACTGAGTTTGAACGAGGTCGTGTAGTAGGGCTACGAGAAGGTGGGTTTTCTTTCCGCGATATTGCAGAAAGACTTGGCAGGAATGTATCTACTGTGCATGAGTGTTGGCAGCAGTGGTCAAGGGAAGGTACTGCCTCAAGAAGACCGGGTTCCGGGCGGCCAAGTCGCACTACTGAGAGGGAAGACCGCCGTGTTCGGCGTATGGCTGTGGCTAATCGTACTGCGTCTGCAGCTGAAATTCGAGCTGCAGTTGGCACCACAGTGACATAACGAACTGTTACAAATCGGTTACTTCAAGGACAGCTCCGAGCCAGACGCCCTGTAGCGTGCATTCCACTGACTCCAAACCACCGCCGTTTGCGACGTGAGTGGTGTCAAGCTAGAGCTCATTGGAGGACGGAGTGGAGATCTGTTGTGTTTACTGATGAAAGCCGGTTCTGCCTTGGTCGCAGTAATAGCCGTGTGTTGGTTAGAAGGAGGCCAGGTGAACGCCTGCTAGCGACCTGTCTGCGGTCTAGACACACAGGGCCTACTCCTGGAGTTATGGTTTGGGGAGCAATTTCGTATGACAGCAGGAACACTCTCGTGGTTATCCCACGCACCCTGACTGCAAATTTATACGTCAGTCTAGTGATACAACCTGTTGTGCTGCCATTCATGAACAGCATTCAAGGGGGTGTTTTCCAACAGGATAACGCTCGCCCTCATACCGCTGTTGTAACCCAACATGCTCTACAGAGTGTCGACATGTTGCCTTGGCCTGCTAGATCACCAGATCTTTCTCCAATCGAGCACGTATGGGACATCATTGGACGACAACTCCAGCGTCATCCACAACCAGCATTAACCGTCCCTGCATTGACCGCCCAAGTGCAACAGGCATGGAACTCCATCCCACAAACTGATATCCGACACCTGTACGACACAATGCATGCATGTTTGCATGCTTGCATTCAAAATTCTGGCGATTACACCGGTTACTAATGTACCAACATTTCACATTTGAAATGGCTCTTCTCACCAATGGCTCTACCTGTGATCTTGAAACTTTAATCAATTAAATATGTTACCTAGACAAATGTATTGCTGAAATTTCATTACTATACAATAATTTTTTCTTGGTGTTGGGATTTTTTTTTCCATCAGTGTATATACATATATATTTAGTATTTCTGTGACATTTGCATTTCCTTTTATCTCATAAGCAATATTAATATAGGTGGTATTTGCATAATCATGGCTGTACTAAAAATTTTACATTTATCAGATAGCCAGTATACAGATGTCACATAGAAATGCATCAATGATAAAACTGTTCTAATTTTTATTAATATCATATATTTAACTATTACTTAATAAATATTTAATAAATATATCATGCACAGAAATTTTGTTTTAGTACACATTATGCAAATATATGAATAAATTCTGATAATATATCAATACTATAAAAGATATTTTTGTGAGTGCACCAATGATAGCTCTTCACTTTTATTCTCCTTTTTTTAATAGATACTCCCCAAAGGATGAACGGAAAAGTCAGTGGTATAATCAACGAGGTGCAACTTAATGATGCTGATTTGCACGTTTACATAGTAACCGAAGATGGAAGGACTTACACTGCTATAAGCCGAGTGCCACCTGCCATCGGATCCGATCTCCAAGTAGTGACACCTTTAGGTGGCGTGGTTGGTTGGTTATTTGCTGTGTCAAGAAGTGGAGCACCAAATGGTTTTATGATAACAGGTAAATAAAGGTTAATACAGGTAAGAAAGGTTAAACTGTATTGAACAGAAATACACATTGAGGAGCCAGTTTTGTTATGACCACCTGATAGTTTTGTGTAAATAAGTTTTTGCCGCCAGAGGGATATGGTAGTATGAGAAAAAAAAAAAAGCTAAACTCCTGAGACAGTAGTACAAGCAAATTACTTGCGAAAACATTAAAAAAAAAAAAAAAAAAAAAAAAAAAAAACGTGATTTTACTAACTTTGAACGTGAGTGTGATAGTGGAAGCTTGCATACATGGAGTAAATGTTAGCGAATCTGCGGCATTTGTGAAGAGTTCGCGGATAGTTGCAGTGAAATTGTATCAAGAATGATCAGTAAGGCAAAAGATTGGGTCTGAACGGGCAAATTGTAATCATCATAAAGTTCTAAAAATTTGAGACGGGGAATAATCTCCCGAACTAACTGAGACTCGAACGGAAACAGTGTAGCAAATAGCATCACACCCTAACCAAGAATCGTTCCAAATTATCTCTGAGCGCACTGTGCACCTTACCATGCTTCGTAGAAGCTAGAGAAGCCCAAAGCCAGTACGAACAATGCGAGTGATCATAATAAGTAACCGTTCAGTGTAGATACAGTGAAAGCTTCATAAGAAAGCCACTCGCCGTGCCATAGGAAATTGGCTCTTTATAGAGTTGGCATTTTAATACAGGATGTACAAAAAATCATTATTCAAACAACAAATTTAGTAAATTTAATGCTTTCAATTATTCAAATTTACATTATTTGTAACTATACAGCTTTGTAATAATCATTAATATTAATTCGCTTGAATTTTGAAAGATTTTAGCAAAAATTTTGCTTTAGAAGGATTATTTTACAGATACGATTAAATTGCTCAACTTAGCATCATTTGTGAGAGGAAAACAAATCTCTAGTTATCTATTAACTGCCATAAACTTTTCTGGGCGGAAATACTAACTTTAGTTTTCAATTTTATGCATTAGCAGGGCCTGATTACTCAAAAGGTTCTAGAAGCAACAGTTTTTCTATTAAATTTAAGAAGGGCCTCTAAATAGCGGAAAAGCAACGCCTCAAATTCCTAGTATCAGTTTTTCATATTGTCCGTTAAGAGAAAGAAATTGGGGAAGGAGGGGGGGGGAGGGAATCGGTATTCATTTTAATATTAAGAAATTATTACATTTATTGCGAACTCTCAAGTTCAATCACATGACAAAAATTCATGAAATTTTCGAATTTTGCACTTGTTTTGTTTGTAACTGATGCTGTAACAAAAAGTTAAATTCACAGATGTGTAGATATAAAAAACGCATAATAAAAAAATTGGAGAATTGAAATAGCGTAGAGTTTGCAGGAAGCCAGAGTCGTGCTTGAGAAGGGGGGTGGGGAGTAGGGGAGGGGGCAATTCGGCAGTCGACCAGGGTGGTTAAAAGCTAAGGCAGCTGAAATTTACAAAGTTCAGTTTAAAATTGGGTCTGCTATAATGACATTTAACAAACTAAAAACTAATCTTACTAACTTTTCCAAAGTCCCGTCGCAAAAATTTGAACTTTCTTCAGCTGCCTACGAATTCTCCTCATTAGAAGCCTAAATTTTGTTTTATATTAACTGCTGCCCTCTGTCGCTTGGGATTTTATATCCGGCAGCAAATGTAATTTTTTCTTTTCTTTTCTTTCTTTTTTTTTTTTTTTTTTTTTTTTTTTTTTGTGTGTGTGTTTATGCAATAAACAACGGGGGAGACTTAACCTCTAGAAACGGGCTCTTTCAAAATTTCACATTGTTATGTGACATTTGTTGTCAGAGCCCCTCTTTGAAGGTTAAAATCGCTCAAAACTGCTGTATAGTGGTGAGCGGCCTCCTTCCGTCTTTGAATCTTTGAATACCTCAGAGCATTATTTTTTTTTTTTTTTTTTTTCTTTTTTTAAGTGATGAAAAAGAGAAAAATGTATCAATCTTGACAACGTCTGTGATAATCCGGCAGTTTTCGATAGCTTTATGGGAAAGTTTTGCGAAGCAGAGAGAAAGACATTATTTTAGCGCAGGAAATATTTATTTATTTATTTTTTAATTTGCATGGGGCCTGAGTCGTGCTTGGAGGGGGGGGGGGGGGATTGGGCGATCGACGTCTGCAGTTTTCGGCACTTTATAGAAATGTTTTGAAAAGCAGAGAAATTATTTTAGATCTCGAAAGAAAGTTTTTTTTTTTTTTTTTTTTTTTTGTGACTTGCTTTGCTACAGTTCAAAGAATATTCTAAAGAGAATTACATCAAGAATATCTCTTCAATAGTACCAAGTAAGATTAATTCTGGAAGACATTCAGAAACAACGAGTGGCGAGGGATCCTACTGATTCTGAAATGAGAGCAGCTAGAAGATGAGAAAAACTGGCGAACAGCGGCAAGACAGGTATCTTGAAGATGCTCAACGGTCAGCGGATAGAATACTAGAAGAAACATAAGAACAGACACAAGCGAGGAGTCAAGTGCATGATGAAAAGAAAGCTGATAGAAGACGAGAAGAAACTGGGGAACAACGAAAAGCAGCGTGCGGATACTAAACGAACAGTGGTAGAAGAGAAAATGAATCTGAAGAGGCATGAGCCAAATATTAAGAAAAAGCTGAAAGAAAAGCCATTTAAAGATCAGAAGAAACTTATAAACATAGACAAACCATATTTTTTGCGGTTGCTCAACAGGCAGTAGCTGGAAGACGAGAAGAAACTAGAGATCAAATACAAGCCAGATGTCTGGGATATGCTGAAAGGAAAACTGATTGATGGCGAGAAGAAATTTAACAGCGAGAAACCAGGTTGAATGCAGATGCTCAACGGAAAGTTAATGGAGGAAAAGAAGAAATTGAAGAGCAACCTCATATTCGAATCCAAGCTGATGCCAGACGTCATATTGATACAAAGTATCGATCATTGAATGCTTTCAGTTGGATATTATGTGCGTTTTGCGATGATTCTACTTCTGATTATGCTTTCCAAAATATTCTCAGCATAACAAGAATGGAAAATTTTGCATAAATTGTTCTGCGAAAAAGTAGTCCAGAAAATCACCTGGGATATGTTGTTCCAATGGAAAAGTTTAATTGCCTGAAATTTTTAAACTGCCAGAACCTTTGACAACTCGCCTTTAATTCTAAAAACACTATTTTAACCCTGTCAATGCCAAATATACCTGCTAGTAATAAAATAATAAATAACAAAATCAGTTAAAAATTTATTCCTCCCACTTAAAAAAAAAAAAAAAAAAGAAAAAAGAAAAAAGAAAAAAAGAAAAGAAAAGAAAGAAAGAAAGGAAAAATCTAGGGTAATTTTATTTTTCCTGCATTAATGTGTGTATGTTTTAAGATTTAAAATATCTTCAATCCAACTTTTTACTACAAGGATCGAGATTTCCTCCACCTACAATGTACTCAGAAAAAGGAAATCTTTAATTGAACCCATAGGCTATGTTTCTAACTTTCCATTATTGCACATGCAAGCTCGGAGTGCTATACTTTTTGAAATTGTGGGGTCAAGGGCTAAGCGCTTGTCGGCTAAAATCTTTCACCCAGGGCAGCTAAAAATGTTACACAGCCCTGCATGGAGTATTTTGAAATTGGACATTATTTTTCCTATAAAAGATGCCTTTCCATCTCAAATTCCTTTTCATCCTTTAAGTCATGCAATATTCAAAAACATGATAAATTTCTTAGCAGTACATGATTTAATAAGCTATAGAATGTGAAACAAAAACAATTAATTCTTGCGCTCCTAGTCCCCCCCCCCCCTCCACCCTTAAAAACAATAGAAATCTTAGAATTATCGTCATTCAATTACCTTGAACAAGTTTTTGTACTTTATATGCAATTTTTATCTAGAATTCCATTTCGAATTTCACATTTATTTTTTCTTGTTCTAAAAATTTATAATAGATTTAAAATGAAGTATGAAAACTCAGTGTTTATTCAATTTTAGGATTGTAATGTATAATAATTTAACCTTATGAAATATATATATATATAGCTCTCTGTATATTTTGTGGTCGAAACTTCATAAATACAAAAATTTTATGAAAAAGGGGGAAGTTACATTTGTAGCTAGTATTGTTACAATTTACAACAGCTTAAATATTTGTAAATTTATTGTCGTCCCTAACTAAATTAAGAAAAATGTTAAGGTGTAAGATTTTTCAAGATTTGGTGCTGCCATCTATTCAACATGGACGACAATAAATGCATTTTACCAAGACTTAAAAATGAAAGAGATACATTGTTATTTCCTCTGTTATAGATTTTGCATAAGGTTTATCTTGAAGATGCAACGAGAAAAATCATTAATTATTGATTAATTTAAACATATTGGTTAAAAAAATTCTACTAAAGAACTTATTTTAATCATGTATATTCTGACTTCATTTATAAATTTTATATCTTATTGTTTCATTATATAAGGAATTACTTGAGAAATACTGTATCTTAATCAAATTTATTAATACAAGTAAGTATCATTGTTTTAGATATCTTGATGAAAGAGAAAAGTTTGAAATATTTTGTCTGTTTATTTATTTATTCATTTATTTATTTTGAAAGAAAGAAAGGGAAAATGAACAAACAAAATATTTATTACATTTAAATTAATTGAGTATAAAAATTTATGTATTTTAGTTATAATACCAGGAAGAACAAACATAAACATCTTAAAACAAACAAAAATTAATATGTTTATATTAATTCTCCACTATTTTCAATATAATCATACATTTAAAGATTTAAATAGCAAAATATTTCTAGAGATCATTAGACTCATTTGCAATATAAAATACTTAGATATTTTTATATTGTAAATGAGTTGTTATTTATAATATAAAAACATGTAAATAATGAAATACAATTACACCCATCTCTTCCTTCTTAAACCCAGGTCGTGATTGTTGGACTAGCCGTTCAGATTTTTCCGGGATTTTCTCTAAAACTCGCATAAATAATGGCTAAGATTCCTTAAAAAGACAACAAAGAAAGGCCCTACACATATACCCCTTACTTCATAACTCTTCGTAGCTCACACCAGTGGTTGTTCTGTGTTCAAAGCTCGTAGACGGAAAGTGCAGGGTTCGATCCCAAGCAGCGTTGTGTCGTCTTAGCCGTTTGAAATTTTCCGTGGTTTTCTCCGAAATTCGCATAAATACGGGTGAGGACCCTTTAGAAAAACCCCTCACGAAGGGCCTCCTCCCTTAGGCTCAGGTCTCTAGTGTATACATTTGGCCTTCACCCCAACACCACCATAACTATTCTTAAAAATTACAAACTGCCAGGTGAAAGAAAAAGTAGTTATTCTCAGGGATCTGATAGTATCAAATGGTTTTGTAAATTATTAAAATTTATTACCGAAAAATTAATTAATTTTTAGTTTTACTTATTTTTTTTTTACCTTTTTACACGATTTTTATGATAAATGTTAGTGTTCGCGTCATTCACCTGATAAAAATGGAAAAAAAAAAAAAAAAAAAAACATGAGCGTTTTAGACCTGGGTTAAATGTCATCCATGAAGATATTTTAAGCGGTCTTAACCAGTATACACGCCTTTTTTGGAGAAAAACAATGTAAACTCTGAACGGCTAGGCCGATTTGGTTCGAACCTGACTCCTTCCGTCTACAAGCTTCAAAAGCAGAAGCTATCAGTGATTGATGAGGCAGAACGAACGTAAAAAGTGCTGATGTTGTGTACGGATTAAGGACAATTAACTGCTCGTAGGTCCTAGGCATGGATGGAATGCCCTCCGGGGGTTCTTTTAAAGGGGTCCTAGCCCGTATTTACACGAATCTCGGATACAAACACTGGAGATTTCGAACCTCCAAGTAGGCGAGCACAATCTATCGAACCTGGCACTTCCTGCTCACCAGCTTCGAGAGCAGAACCTCTAGACTCTTATTAACCAAGAAGGAAAGGAAGAAAAATAGAAATAGCAATGAATCTAGGAGAGCAAAAGTAAAAACGAAATTAAAAATATTAAATGAGAATCTTTTAAATCATGGCATTTGCTTAAAAAACAAATAAAAAAAACGTATTTTAAATTTAAATGCGTCATTTTTAACACTATTGCAAGATTCGTAAAAATAATGTGCTTTCAAGGATAAAAAAGGCAGTTTTTAAAGTGAATATATATATTTGACAAAATCAAATTAATTATATATATATATTTAATTGCTTTTAAAATTTAATAAAAATAATGCCATTATTGGCAAATATTAAAAATTCAATTTACTTTTATACCAGTTAAAATAAAAAAAGCACGTTTTCACTGAGAAAACTATATAACGTTTCACATAACAGCACAAAACTTCTTGAGAAGAAATGTCCCAATTTTAGGTAATCTACAATCTGAATAACATATTTCACTTATTCGAAATAAATAGAGGAATAAAATATTTTCTTTTCTTTTTGTTTTATTCCAAAATCAAACGGCTCACCAGCAGCCGAGCGGTTCTGCGTCCAAAGCTGCTAGATGGGTTCGATCGCAGGTCGCGCTCATCGGCCTAGACTTTCGGAGTTTTCAGTGGTTTTCTTCTAAACTTGCATAGATATGCGCTAGGACCCCTTAGAAAGAGCCCGATGGAGGGCACTTCGCCTCAGGCCTAGAACCCTAGTGCACTCAATCAGCCTTACTCCCAAACATCAGCACACCAAAATCAAACAGTATCGAGCAATTTAAATACAACGCATCAGATTGACGAACAATAAGGACTTTGTATTCAGTCATCTTAAAATGCACAAATATGGCACATTAGCTAATTTAAGAGTTATCTAGTGGCTAATTTAAGAGTTATCTATCTTCTTTTTTAGATAATATTATATCTTCTCCTTTCTCATCCCTTCGGATCGATTCCCATAAAACTTTTTATATTTTCAAAATCTCGAAAAATATTAATATTAATTTTGCTTTAATACTTCGATTGAGTACGACTCCTTCGAAAGACTTCTTATAGCCTAATTTTTTCTTACCGTGTCTTGCTAGTCTGATGTTGAAGTAATGTTTCTGTTATTCGTCTGATGAAAGATCATACTTAACTATTTAGACACGAAATAACTGTTAAGCATTTTGGAATTTTAGCGTATTTGTTTACTAATTTTTCATACTTCGTCAATCAATATAAGTTTTTCGATGTTTTTTACAATATTCGTTCAATTATTAGTGAGTATATTCCCACCATCATTATTTTGAATTAAACATTAAAGCCAATATTCATGAAAATTCTTCCGTAATTAAGGCTCTGTACGATTGGATTTATAAGAGGGAAGGGAACTCAATAAATAATGATTTGTGAATAATATTTCTGGTTGAAAAGGATTTAAAATTTTTAAGGTAGTCATAGTCAAAAGTGTTTTTTAATTATTTTATTAATATTATTTCATTTTTAATTTTTTTCACTACAGGTGGAGCATTTAATCGCACAGTTGAAGTAGATTTTCCGCAATCTGGACATCACGTGCTCATAGAAGAAACTTTCTTGGGGCCAGACGTTTTTAATCACATGCGAGTGCAAGTGAAAGTTCGAGGAAGTGTTCCTTCGATACCGCTCGGAACAAATATAGAGATACCAGATTATGAAGAGGAGTACACAAGAATAGCAACGGGTAAACACAAAATTCATTTCAGTTTCAATGCTAATATTTTGAAATCACGAAAGCATTTTGTATTCAGTTGTGAACAACCTTTAAAAAGGGAACATTTAAAAATCATATACACGATATCGTCGAAAGATCAGCATAATAATAATAATTAAATAATAATAATAATTTAATAGAGTACCATTTCGAAAGTATTTAACTATATAAATATGATATAAGAGCTGAAAACGATGCGAAACAGGGGCAGAATCCAAACAAATAAAACAGAAATAGCAAAACGTATAGAGATTAATCGAAAGCAATAAACAAAGTAGGAGAATCATTTTTAATAATATTCCATCATTATAGTGATCAAACACTAAGAAGGGAGATTTAAATTAATCAATAAAAAATTATACATATATATATAAATTTATGAGAGTAACGGAAAGAGTGATAACGGAAACCAAACAGTTGAATAATTCACCACAAAACCCTACAAAAGCCAAATAGGTAACTAGTGATCTTTAATAGCTTTAACAACTTTAATTTTTTTAATAGTTATAATAAGTTAAATTTATTATAAATTTAATAAAATTACTTATCAAGTTTTAATAGTTTTTAGATTACAAAATATGTTGAAAACATATGAAAAAAGGATCTTTCAAGGTAATGTAGTAGAAAAAAGGATTGTACTAAAAAAGTTACAAATCGAGTTTACATTAACAAAATGAAACATAAAAGTTAAAACAAGCCAAATTTATGAACCAAATCACAAAAAAATGATAGAAAAATAAATAAAAATGCTCATAATGCCATAGGACGTCTTCAGGAGTTACCCCTAAAGCAATGAACAGAGAAATGCAAGGTTTCTGTTTTTGGTAAGCAATATCACGCAAAATACCAGAAGGTAACTCAACCCTTCACCCAAAATATTACCATGAATCAAAGAAACGAACATAAAATAGATTAGATCCTGAAATCTCAACATGCAAACTTTAACCAGACCAGAGCCTGATTAAGGGGGAAGCACACATTATCTCCGCTTTCACCGGAATATTTTTACAATTATTTTTTACTTTATGTCATAGAAATTCCACGCTTTGACGAGGAAATATTTTTTATAAAAAATGAACGGTGTAAAACAATCCAATTTACTCACCGTTATTAGACACCAGAATTCTTTTAAAATAATTTTTAATGAGAATTTTCTGTTTATTATAGGAGGAGAGTATTTGTTAAAAAATAACGGTGTAAGTACAAATAATGTGTGCTTCCCCCTTACTCAGGCTCTGACCAGAACCAAGCACGTAAATCAGAACACGCGCCAAAGACCTACTTAACCTAAATAGTTTAAAACATCAAACCGACACAAAGTTGAGCTGTATTTTTCCCAATTTACAATTAAGAAATAATAATAATAATAATAATAATAATAATAATAATAATAATAATAATAATTTTTAATTACCTATATATATATATATATATCAAACAATAATTTTAAATATTACACTTGTATAAAAAAAATATCCTTCTAAGAATGTGTTTAAATTAAGTACATTCTTATAAGAATATTTTGAAAAACAAATTGTAAATTAATTTGATACAGCAATTTGATAATTGTAAATTAATTTGATAAAACAAATTGTAAATTAAAAGATTAAATTGAACTTTAACCATAACTTAAATAGCAAATTTATCAAGTTACTTTCATATCTTTTTAAGGACACCAAAAAAATATGCATTTTATTGCATTTAAACCTTTACAGAATCCATATAACGTTAGTGTCCATAGTCTATAACACACACTTAAATTATTTAAAAGAAATTTTAGATTATACATTAAATTATATATATATATATATATATATAATAAATCTCACCTAGATTACATGCTAAATACCTGTATGAATTCAGTTAATAGGATTCTCAAAAGAAAAAAAAAAAAAAAGAATCATATATTTCTGGAGTATAACATATTTCTGGAAAATATTTTTAAAAAAATCAGAATGTTTTGTCTTTTTTACATCTATTTCATTTCATGGTAATTTTTTTTTGAAGGTTCAAGTTATGTTTTTATTTTTTCTGGAAAATATTTCAAAAATTCAGGATAAATTCTGTCTTTATTTCATTCATTTCATTGCGAAGTATTTTTTCTTGTAGGTTCGTGCTGTCATTTAATATTTTATTAAAAAGCTTATCAAATAAAGAAAACCTACATTCCTTGCTCAATGCTATGGGGATAGCACTTGAAAACGTCTTATAGCATTTTGAGCTTTTCAGTTAAAATTCAATCTTATTTTGCTTTGGTCCGAAATTCTTTTGTTCATCTCAAAATAAAAAGGATTTTTTCATAAATAAAAGTTCTATTATTTCCCCTTAAAATACTATCCTAAATTAATCCTTCTTTTTCTTAAGCATCAAAATACATGGTCCTACATTCTGTTTCATCAGGTATTGTAGTCTAATAAATTAAAGTAAGTAATATTATTAATCTTAAAAATTAAATCAATTTCAGATAACTAGTTACTTTGTTTGGCCTATGTATGTTTCTGTGGTGATTTATTTGACTGACTATTCTTCGTTCTCATTCTTTTCTATTATTATTAAATGAATTATATATATATATATATATTTACTTTTTTTTATGTAAATATTGGTTATTCTCAAGTAAATTTAACTATAAAAATATAAATGTTTTGATTGCGTATAAACGTTTTATTCTGTAAATTTAAGCGCAGCAATGTCAAAATAAAGGTTTCCATATCTGCAGTAACAGTCATCCTGCTTTCTGATAGGTATAATAAATATTGAACACATATCTATTAGCAGTAAAATAATATTTTAAAAATGTGTACAAAACGATGTGTAAATAAAGGTATGTCAAATCTTTAAAGATAAATACAAAAGCACTTGCGTTTTTAATTCTTTATATATAATATCCCCTTTTGCTTAAGTAGTTAATAAACTATTATTATTAGTTTCTTCAAAGTGAATTGCAAAACGAAAATTAAAAAAAAAAAATAATAATAATATTCAAAATGCGATTTAATGTACTTAGTTTCTGTGGTAAATATGTGTGTTGAATTTTACTTGTATAGATTTACATTTGAAAACTTTCATGCACCCTTTTGTATTTTAAACTAGCCAGAATGCCTTCCTTTAAGGACAAATTTAAGCTTGGTTATTAATTATATTTCTCTAAATTAAAATGCGCAGGAATAAATTTTTCATGAAATAATTGTTCCTTTTGTTCTTTTAAATAAATTTTCTTTGCTTAAGACCTATTAAACCTGTAAATATCAAAACAGTTCTATTGCTAACAGAATTTTTTAAGATTTTATTTCTTGAAAATTTTTCTGGTTTGAATATACAGATTTTGGCATTATTGTTGTTGTTGAGTGACGGTAAAATTAAAATACTTTATACTCAATCGAATTTTGTTTTAAATTCGCAAAAAATGATTATAATCATATATTATACATTGCAAAGCTGCATAAAAATAAATACAGAATTTCCTCAAATCAGTTATACCTTTCAAGGTGTTAAATTTAAAAATCAAAAATTGTACATTTTAATACGTCCCGATGCAAAAGAAATTCTACTGAGTGATTTGTGTCTCTACCTTAACAAAATGACATACAAAATTTCAGCTTTGTATCATAAAAAGTATCTGATATATGACAAGACAAAAAGCTGAATTAAACTATGTTTCAATATCTGGGCATATTTCTCAGTAAGGAAAAAGAAGGTCTTCAGTTTGTGGATCATGTGGATCATGTTTTCGTGGATCATGTACGAATTACTTGTACAAACAATGATAACATCAATAATAAGCAAATGATAATATGAACAAGTAAACGTAATAACAAATAATGTAAATTTTGTACTTGAACATAGTAAAGTATGATGCATAATGTATTCATTTAAGGGTTTTTTTTTTTTTTACATGTTTATTTATTTAATTTTTGAATGATACTATAACAATTTAAATTTTGTAATTTTTTAAATACAAAACTCTGAAATTTTTGATCGATATTTTAAAATTCTGTACGTTTTGTTTGCATATCTTTATAATTTCTAATGTATGTATAATTTCAATATTTAAGAAATTACAGCCAAGGTCAAGATTTTTCAAACATCCTTCATAAACATATAAGTTTTCAGATCAACTTAATAAACTCAATAACTTACAACATATGTAAACAGAAAAACAGATTTTATTGAAAAAGCATACTGAGTTTATTCACAAAACTTTTCTTTAACCCTTTGAGTACTGAATTATTTGAAGATTTTTATGCCCAAGAGACGGATTTAATTTGTCGCTATATGGAATGATTTTGAATTTTTGACAGTAATGTCCGCCTATGGGCGTTATTCTCCCATGTTACAATATTTCAGAACAAAATTTTCCGTATTCACATTTATATTACAAATGGATATACATTATAATTTTATTCTTTCTAATCAAAATATTTGTATCCATAGTATATTTCATTGTAAAATTGTGAATATTAATTATATATTTAAGAAAAAAATAGCATACAAATTACAAAAGAAATGCCCACTGGTCGAGTTACAGATTTTCAAATTATTTTAATCTACGTCAGCGGTCGCGAAAGTGTTAATATATATGTAAAAGTAATACATTTTATTTGGAATATACTTATATTGATGATATAAGTATGGTTGTAAGATATCATAAAAAACGTCAGGAAAGTGTTGCGATCAACGCCCACTGGCGGGGGTGCCGCAAACATTAACGCCTACTTCTTAAATTCAGATGACGAGTCAGACTCGTCCACCGTAACTTCACCCAAGTAAGCACATGACGAGTCTCACTCGTCAAATGTACCCAAAGGGTTAAATAAACAATTTTCTCATAAATTTTCTTTGATTACTACTAATAAAAAGTTGTTTCTTTCAGGTAAAATTCGCTCGCATTCTTCCCGCTTCTATCGCCTGGAAGGAAACAGCTTAGAAGTACCTTTCACAATTGACCAATCAATTTCATATTCTGTGCTACCCGAATGTGAAATCCCTATGTCAAGTACCAGGTTAAAAGTGGCCCGAAACTTCATTGTATATGATGCAGATCAACAGATTGTTCGATATGCCATGACAAATAAAATTTCGCCCCTGGGTGGTAAGTGGCATTGGTTTTTTGAATATCATTTCCAAACAATAATTTGAATAATGAAAAATTTCGATGAAAGAATAATTAATAATCGCTACTTCTTTAAGTTGCAAATAGACATTATTGTTTTGAAGCAACAAATATTAAATACTACAATAAATCGGGTTTTATATTACTTGAAAGTATGTATTGAAAAATGATGCTATACTGTTTTTCGTGTGTAATTAAATAACAAGAAAAATATAGAGAAAATACAGCTACCGATTTTTACATTATTTAAATACACTGTAAAAAGTTTCGCCGTAAAAAAACGGTTATTTGAACGGCAGTTTTCTGTCCATACGTTCGACCATATTTTTTGATAATGGTTATTTAACTTTTGATTTTATGGTTAAGAGACCACAACTTAAATCAAATGAATCAAAATTATACACTAAATATAACACAAAATATAAGAATCTTACGACTTACCTTACGAATACAGTTCTTGTATCCTTTCATTTTGGATACAAGGACTGTACTTAATTACTTTTTCTTTTACAGGAATGCTGAATCAAATCCGCCATAAAAATTTTTTAAATGTCGGCGTTGTCAAGCAGTCAAACTAGAAGTAAAACCAGGGCCCGATTAAGCTTTGAAGCTAGGGGAAGCTCAGTATCATTTCGGGGCCCTCTTTCATTTCAGAAAATCTTGTTTTCCTGTTACATATTGTAAAATAAAAATGCTATAGACCAAAAATTAGTGTGTGTTTATAGTTATTTTTT
The DNA here is from genome assembly GCA_963930645.1 of Salticus scenicus. NCBI lineage: Eukaryota > Metazoa > Arthropoda > Arachnida > Araneae > Salticidae > Salticus > Salticus scenicus. The sequence continues at coordinate 180,479,274 of OZ005649.1, forward strand.
TTCATTCATATATCTGGGTGGTTTCTACACACAACATTAAAATTGTATAAATTATTAATTAAGAACATTCAGATTTTTGAGGTTAAATAATAATTTTTCCCGAAATAGTGAGTATTTTATCTTGCTTTAGGCGAATTTTCTCAGAAAATCTTATGACAGCACTTATGAGGACATCTTATGACAGCACTAGTAATCTGTTTTATTCCTTCAAGAAATGTATTTGGTTTTTTTCAAACTAAATTTTTAACATTACATTGTAGGAGAAGATCCGTGCAGAGAAGGACGTCATCAGTGCGGACCAAATACAAACTGTGTAGTTGAAGGTGACTCTTTCCGCTGTGCTTGTGTACCTGGTTATCAACATATTTATGAAGATGATGCTACTAATGAACAGGCAAGTTGCATAGGTAAGTATAATTTTACATAATGCAAAGTTTTTTTGCAATTATAAAGTGTATTTAAAGAGTTCTAAAATACTAATCAAGTTTTCAAACTGAAAAATAACTCATCTTCTTATTTCGAATATTTTACGATATTCTCTTTATTTTATACGCGTATTCATCTTCCGATAGAGCCAAATGTTATCATCTCTTTCTTAAGGCTTTAAAATAGGGAGCAACGAAATATTCAAATGACTTTTTAGCGAAGCTTTTTAACATTAATTAACTAAGATGATGTCTCAAAAAATAACTATAGTTTACAGATGAAGTCGTTATTTAGCTTTCAGCTATATAATGAAAATATGCTTAGTGAAACAATATATTTTAGTAATGATGAAATTGGAATATTTGAAGATGTAATTAAAAATAGAAAGCGTACTTCATTTTTCAAATCTGTATATATATGTAAAATTTACCCTTCTAATGAATTGCATTATTTTTCTTCTCACATTCAAATTTAGAAAAGTTTTTTTGTCTTTAAACAAAAAAAAAAAAAAAAAGATGTTCTTTAAATACAGCCTGTATGATGACAAGTCGGGTAAAATCATGAGTTCTGATAAAAATAAAATAAAGAAAAAGGAAAGGAATATAAAATATTTCGATGTCCTGTTTGAAAACGAAAAACCCTTTATTCATTTAACTTATACATGTATATAAAATGGTATTCAAAATTAAGGAGAGATGTCGTACAGAAATGGTCCCCCTCGATCCAAACTATACACAAAATTCCCAAGACGTGAGATTGCAGGACAAACGAACAAAATCATGAAAACAAGCTATTAGAATGATCAAAACACCTTATTAAAAATATAGCATAGAGCATTACTTGATGGAAGACAAAAATTAGATCCAAAAAATTCCAATTTTAAATAAGATATATGATTGTACTTGACTGTTATGCAGGATTTGTACCGTCTGTCCATCTCCATGTTGATGACGAGTTTGTCAAGGAGCAATTGAAGCAACGTGAAAAAATTCCTCTTGTTGTATCAACTGCAGTTACAGAATCGTTGCTGGCAGCTGGTCGTCTGATGCCAAATATTTCTCGAGAAGACTTCATAAATGTTCTATGGGATTTAGGTTTAGGGATCTTTCAGGGCACAAATTGACGTCATTAATACTTTCTTTCTCCAAGACCTCTGTGACTACTACTATACAGTAGTAAGGTTTGCGAGGACGTTGTGAAGAAGAAGTTCAAACCCACAGGACTATAAAACGACATGTATGAGGCATTCGAACCTCGGCACAATAATAGACAAATGTGGCTGACCCTCCTTGGAAAATGTGAAAGTCAGTATGGCTACCATGAATGATACCTCCACAAACGATATCTCCAATGTCTCCAAAGCAGTCTCTATTGGTTATTTTACATAACTGCGTATTTCTTTCCCTCTTCAAATTATACGTCACCGCTAGTCATACAAAATCGACTCACATCCATAAAGCAGAATGGGTTCGATTCCTAATTGCATCAAGTTCTTGTTTCCCTGGAATAAAAAACATGGTGTCTTCAATAGTCATATCTTATTGGCATACGCTGTACTGACCTTTCAACATAATACAGGGCATTCAAGAGACTCTGGAAAGGGCCCCATGATTTCACCTATTGTTTAAGGATTGTTCATATCATAATATATCGATAGTTGTTCAGTATAATATATCGATAACAATACATTCGATCTGTTTTCACGTTTGAAATTATTTCCAAGCTGGTGAAATAATGTTATACGTGGTATCAAACTTCTCCGCTACCCTTATCACTTTTTGGTGTTATTCCTACTTTCGAGTGGCCTTACAAGTGGCCAAAAGGTATTGCTCTCGAAGCTGGTATACATGAGGTTCCGGGTTTGAACCCAGATCGGCCCAGCTGTTAGGAATTTTCTATGATTTTCTCAGAAACTCGCGTGAATAAGGACTAAGATTCCTTAAAAAGATCTCCTATGCGGGGCCCTGCACTCAGACTTAGGATCCTAACGTAGTTTTACCACTTGCATCACACCACCAGCTTTCGAAGGACATGACAAAGAGTAAGGTCAGCCAGATGATGTCTCCTGGATTGGCTACTAGCCATTTCACACAGTAGCAGCATTTCGAGTCGTTGTCGCATTTGCTAAAGACGTAAGATTTACAACAGGTAATAAAAGATTTAAAAATAATAATTAAATTTTTTTAGGGATAACAGAAGTGAAAAATAGGTTTATTTATACGCAAATATTCATTCACACGGAATTTTTTTTTTTTTTTTTTTTTTTTAAATAAAAGCAATTAATACATAAAAATACATGTGCATGATGGGTTATGTGAAGGGATAGCAAATATTTGCACGCATTTAATGACAAAGATTTGACATTTGTGTAGATCACACAAAGTTTTCCTTTTTTTAAAAAGAGTATAGGAATTTGCTGTCTGCTAAGGATGTTGCCATCCCTATACTAAATGGCAACATAAATGTATTATTACTTTGCTCTGTATCAGTGTTATCACAGTAGGTGAGTAATAATTTTCTAACATATCAGAATCGAATACTTTTATCTTACAAAATTAACGGTGCACTATTTAAAACTGAAAATAATGATGCAATTATTGCGTTGTAGCAAATATTTATCTTTGCCGATGGCAAAATATCATATGTAATTATGTACAACTCAACTAATAATTTTTCCATGTGATGTATATTTTGTAAATGCATTTAGAAAACTACCTTAATAATTATAGTTCTCTACAATCAGCGAATAAGACTTAGTTAACTCATGAAATTGAAGAAATTTCATAAAGTTAAATCAAATTATGAGTTCACCTGAGTGAATTCGTTTTTCAGAAACCATTAATTCAAATTCCACTTGCAAATGGATTTAACTTCATGAAGATATTTAACAAAAAGACAATAATTTTACTGATATTTTGAGTTTTAAATAAAGTATCTTTAATGTTTAAAATAAAATTATTCAGTTCATGAATGCCAGTGAATGGTAATTTACGAATTGGCTGAAAAAGTTAAATTTTTTCTGAAAAATTAGGTAATTCAGTTAGATATTAGAATTATTTAAAATATAGAATGCCCTTTCATTTTCTTAACATTTTTAAATTTTCAGTCTGTACAAGTTAAACCTTCTTGTTTATTATTTTTTTTTAATTATTATTTTAGATATAAATGAATGTCTGGTTGGACGTCATAACTGTCATGTTTTTGCTGAATGCCTGAACATCCCAGGATCTTTTGCATGTCGTTGTTTAGCTGGCTACTTTGGAGATGGTGTGAACTGCGAACGTAAGTAAATCACAGTGAAACAATTACATTTACACCAAGAAATGTATTATTATATAAGGAAATTTAAGTATGCAAATGTTTTAATATTCAATCTAATTGTAAATTTTAATAAAATAGAGATGTTCAAATTCAGTCAATAAAATAAGTAAAATTAAAAGAAAATTTTTCAAGCTTGAGAAATGATTTGAAGATACGGTTAAGTCAAGAAATATGCTATTTCATCAGAAAGTACTATGTGTTTTTGCTGTTTGACTTACTTTATACAGAGTTTTCTCATAACTCGGCTGGCTATGAACTGGAATTTTAAACGTGAAAAAGAATTTTAAAAAATACATTGAGTAATGAACAATTCTCGTAAAAGAGATTTTCCTACAGAAATACCATGAGATTTAGCTACCGGTGAAGGGAAATTGTAAAAGAGAACAGCAAAGAATACACACGTAAAAATATCCTTAATTTTCTTTGTATATTACGAAACTAACAAGGAAACATTCAAAAGGTGTCGTCTTCAAAAAATATTGAAAAAAATGTATGTTATTCTACTCTTCATAAAACACCAGAAAGTGAAAAAAATATCGGCTGAAATGAACTACAGCGACCACAAAAAATTATCAAAATTAAGCATATTTGGCGATTTCACACTGTTAGGCGATTGATTTTGAGTACTTGGCGGAAAAGCAAAACACGGTTCTGCTCGTACATGGCAATCTCGGTGCTAGTGAATTTATCGCTAACAGCGCTAACTTGCCAAAAATGCTTAATTTTGATAATTTTTTGTGGTCGCTGTAATTCATTTCAGCCGATAATTTTTTCACTTTCTGGTGTTTTATGAAGAGTAAAATCACATATATTTTTTTCAATATTTTTTGAAGGCGACACCTTTTGAATGTTTCCTTGTAAGACTGAAAAATTTCGGTGTTAGTTTCGTAGCAAATTTTAACAATGCAGCAAAATTTTACCATAATCTTACATTAATTTGCTGAATGATAATAATGTAAATATATTAATGCGGAATTGCTAATTTTTATAATTTACTCCGGAAAAGTGTTAGTCCCACTTTTAATTCACACCAATAGTTTTATAGAGTAATTTTTTCCGATATGTAACTAGGATAAAATATGAAAAAAAAAAAAAAAAAAAAGTGGTATGAGAAAAAGGCAGGTACTAACAGTGCTCTGGAAAGAATGAATTATAAAAGTTGGCAACTATGTGAATATCAGAAATAAAACCGAAGGATTTTCTTTAAATTTGTCAAAGGATTTTTAAAAATTTTTAACGATGTCAACAGGTAAGAAAACTTGTGATGATCTGGTTTGCGATCCAAACGCTGAGTGTTTTGAAAGAAATCCTCAGAGGGGTCCAGAGTGCATCTGCAGAGCAGGATATGTTGGAAATGGTGTTGTCTGCGAACCTGGAGAAAAAGACGACTGCAGTGTGATAAACTACTGTGATTCGAGAGCAGAATGTGTTTACAACGACCAAAATCGCAGAAATGAATGTCGTTGCAGACCAGGATTTACAGGTAATGGAAAAAATACATTGATTCATGTATTGAAACATTATCTTATCTAGTATGCTTCTTATTTTTTGAATACATTTCAAAATGCATACATACGATACAACCTTTTTGATATCACTTGTAAAATATACTTATTTGACGTTCTTTGAATTTTTTTTATAAAAAAGATGTAATTCATGCCCTATCAACAAAACAATTCTTTAGAATGTCGCATCAATTATTAAATTTTTAATATCTATGGAATTTTTAATTTTTAGATTACCGGCATTATGATATTAAACTATTCAACTTAGAGATTTATTTGATGTTATTTCAGAGGTATTTTAGAGTCAATTTTATTCAAATTTCAAGGCCTTATACAAAATTGAACGTTATATAATTTAGTAAATTGTACTAAATGTTGAGGTTCTTAAAATTTATAAAATGATGAGTGTGTTGTTACCAAAAGAAAGCGTCATTTCACTGAAAATGAAAAATAAAATATAACTGTGATACTTAGCATCTCGATAATTTAAATGATAATAACATTATTAATAAAGTAATTAAAATAAATAAAGAAATCGAATATTCTACATAATTCTGAAATACTTTTTAAAATTGTAAGATATATTATATAGTATAAGTTTTTAGAATTTCGTTTCAAAATTAAAATTTTACTCAATTAAAATACAGAAAGTATGACTTAGCAGATCATTTCTTGTCAACACTATGCGCAAATATACTTGATTTTTTAGTTTTTCAATATATTAAAATTATTATTTTTAAACATAACTCTGTAAATGAATGATCAATTCTATGTACATCATCACTTTCAAGGAGAAATATATATACTGTTGAAAAAAAAAAAAAAAAAAAAAAAAAAAAAAACTAAAAAATCCACTATAATTACTGTTATTCTTTCGTTAAAAGGGGAGTTTCCTATAAATATTAAAGGAAAATCTCAAAAAGAAAAGAAATTTTTTTTTTTATTATTTTATTATTATTATTATTATTATTATTATTATTATTATTGAGAGGTTTTCTCTTTAAAAAAGAATTTACCCCCCCCCCTTTTTTTTTAAATTAACATTTTTTTTCCCTTTAAAAAAGGAAAAAAGAGAATTTTCCATAAAAAAAAATTAGTAGAATTTCCAGTATTTTTTACATTTTTTTAATAGCATTGCGCCACATTTCAATTATGCAAGAGCGTATTTCATTATTTTTGATGTAGTATAATAATATAAAAAAATTTTTAACTGTTCTACCCCATTGATTGAATTTTTTTGTATACTTAATGCTATACATACTATTTTCTACATATAAAAATGCTATAGTGCCAAAATAATTATGTTTTGAAATGTCACTACGCTTGTCGCTAGAATATAACGATAATAATTTGCACAGAAATTAATTACATACACTGACTGCGACGTATAAGAATCATTTTTAATACCTATAAAAGAGTTATACTAACTGTTATTCATGTCATTTTCAATTGTAAGTTTGAATTTCGTCATCGTATATCAATTTCGTAAAAATCAAATGTTATTTATTGAAATTAAATTTTGGACATATTGAGAAATGGAAAAGCTGAAATTATAAGCACTTATTGAGTAATAATGCTAAAAATTAATAAACTACTATATAGGGTTTCGGTTTAGAGTGACGCTCTACTTTTTTTTTACTTTAAAGTGGATTTCGAGCGACTAAAATTACCCATGTGTGAACCAGGATTCAGATTCAGAAAATATCTAATAAAGTTCTGATTTTTTTTTCCTTTTTAATGACATAATTGTATTAATTTGATTTTCATACAGCATATATTTTAATAAATAAAATTAATTCCATTTTCCTAATTAATGTATCTCCCCCCCCCCTCCCTATTTGGGTTCAGGTGATGGTATTGTTTGCGTTGAAGACACTTGTGACATTGCTGACAACTGCAGTCCTCACGCTAAATGTCTATACGACACTGAAGGAGAAGTTTACTACTGTGCTTGTAATCCAGGATATTCCGGTGATGGATATGACTGCATACCTGAAGGAGCGACATGTGATGTCATCAACAACTGCCATCCTAATGCACAATGCGTGTTTGATCTTCATACTCAAAGGTAAAAAGCGAAAAAAATTAATTATAAGAAAATCTCTTTTATTATTATAGTTTGTCGAGAAAAAATATCCGTTATTTTGATAATCTTCTTAGGTTTATGATTATAATAAAGGTGTTTGAAACAGAATAAATTGCGTAAATGACAAAGTAATTAAATCGAATAACCAAAGTAAATCGAATTAATAGGTTTTGTTTAAGCATTATAGATGCATAGAAATAATTCTTTTGTAATTTTTAAGTCAACAAATAAATCCCTCAATGAAACAGTTCGGTTACTAATTCCCAAATTTATCTTTCCAATAAGTACCCATACTACAACACCTAGAATATAGAATGTGGCAACAGCTTATAACCGTAATGCTGCTCGGAAAATTAAGCCTTCCCAGATTGAAATTCTTGCTGCGATTGAAATTCTTGCTCAAATCACAAACACTGCATAAAAGTTGGTTAGTTGGTCCCAGTTTCGTCTGCTCAGTCATATGATCCAGACATGGTAATAGAATATCTATAGCTTCATGGATCCAGACATTAAAGTAATCAGTAAATACACTAGCTTCCGTTTTTCCAACAAAAATTTCGATCGCACTGACCTCTAGTGAGAGGCTTAATCTTTAAAACACGAAAACACGATTTTGCTAGACGGCTGCCAGCACGCTTTAAATTCTAGTCAGTGTACCCATACTATTTTCAATAAATCATAGACGTATGATATATATGCATATTCATCTTATAAATCGATTCCTGACAGGCTATATTTTGAATAACGTACAACAAGCATATAAAATCAAAAAGGTCGACTCACATTATTAAGTTTAAGACCATAGTCTATTTCGTTGTTGTCTATTGTCGTTGTCGTACTACCAACATGGAAATGTAAACCATTTTGGAATAAATATTTAGTTGCTTGTTGCTAAGATGGGTAAAACGCCCGATTTTCCCAACTTGCAAAATAAGTGATCATTGACTTTCGCTACAAGGGCGATAGCATTTCGGAAGTTACACACTTTGTGAACAGGGCTCCAACTGTAGGAATTTATCCCTTTTATCCCTACGCTTAGGGACTTTTAGTAATTTTCTTCAGGATGCAGGGACGGAGTTTGAATTTGTAGGGACTTTTAGAGGTACTCTCGTAAGAAAGTTATAGGATTTTTCATGAGTGTTGTTAACTTTTCTCCATTTTTCAAGATTTTTCATTAAGGTAGGGACTTTTATCGTCAGTATAGGGACATTTTGAGCTATCAGTAGGGACATAGCAAATTTCGAGTTGCCAACACTGTTTGTGAACTGTTTGCGTACTGCTCTTATTAAAATATACTGTGACTGGTGTAAAAGCATCATTCAAAAGAAACGCCAGAAAATTAAAATATTATTAGCATTAAACAAGTCCTTCCGGCTTATTCGGAAGGGTAGGTTGATTTCTTCTTTCTTATCAAGAAGCCGTTATTTTGTTTCAAAATGGCGGCTACAAATTATAAACGAATTAGTAGAAATATTGATGTAGGCTATCTACATATGGAGTTTTAAGCAAATTGGTTCATAAATACCTTTTTATGTGAATTTAAACTTTTCAAGTGGCCGGCGCTTGGAAACAAGATGGTGGGCCAAGTTGACAAATATATCAAATGCATTTGTTAGATAAGACTACTGTACAAATATAGTTGGAATTAATTCAGAATCTCAGAAGTCATCGTGTTGAAAAATTAAGTGGCTGCCACTTGGATCAAAATGGCAGAGAAAGGTGCTCAGTGAACTAATTAATCTAAGATATTGTTGCAAATTTGAAAATAATTCAATTTTTTTTTTTTTTTTTGGTAGAAATTCTTTCAAAGAGGCTTAGTAAGTTGATTAAATGTTAATTATTTGCATTTCTAGTTTGTTTTAACGTTAAAATAGCCTAATTTCCCCTTAAAAACGCATTAAAAAGTTCCAATATGGCAGGTAATGGATTTGGCGCCAAATTTGGCGACTTTTCCACTTGGCGACTTTTTTGGCGATTTTTGGCGAGAAAATCCATAGTTCATTAATAAATTTCATTGAGACACCTATATAGTCTATGTATACATCAAAATTCAAACAAATTCGGAATACGCTTTTTACAATTTGAAATTGAAAGTTCCAAGTGGTCTCCACTTGAAAACAAAATGGTGGAGCAACTTGGTTAAGAAACTCATTCAAGTTATTCATTACACAAGTTAAGACACTGTCCAAATTTGGTTCGATTTGGTGTATTATTTCGGAAGTTATCGTGATTTTAAATTTTCAAGTGGTAGCCTGATTTCAAGTGGCACCGCTTAACTTAACATATCCGCCACTTTATTAAAAATGGTGGATACGTTCATTAATAAACTTCATTGAGACACTTATATAGTCTATGTATACATCAAAATTTAAACAAATTCAGAATACGCTTTTTACAATTTGAACTTGAAAATATCAAGTGGTCTCCACTAGAAAAGAAAATGGTGGAGCAACTTGGTTAAGAAACTCATCTAAGGTATCCATAGCACAAGTTAAGATGCTGTCCAAATTTCGTTCCATTTGGAGTCTTATTTCGGAAGTTATCGCGATTTAAAATTTTCAAGTGATAGCGTGATTTCAAGTGGCCCCACTTAAGATATCCGCCACTTTATTAAAAATGACGGATACGTTCATTAATAAACTTCATTGAGACACTTATATAGTCTATGTATACATCAAAATTCAAACGAATTCGGAATACGCTTTTTACAATTTGAATTTGAAAATTTCAAGTGGTCTCCACTTGAAAACAAAATGGTGGAGCAACTTGGTTAAGAAACTCATCCAAGATATTCATAACACAAGTTAAGACGCTGTCCAAATTTGGTTCGATTTGGAGTATTATTTCAGAAGTTATCATGATTTTAAATTTTCAAGTGGTCGCCTGATTTCAAGTGGCCCCATTTAACTTAAGATATCCGCCACTTTATTAAGTTCATTTAGACTCTTATGTAGTCTAGATTTACATAAAAATTCAAGCAAATCTTGCTTTAAATACGCTTTTTACAATGTGGGTTAGAAATATTCAAGTGGCTGCCACTTGAAAACAAAAAGTCGGAGCAACTTGGTTAACGAACTCATCCAAGATATTTATAAGATCAGTTCACTGTCCAAATTTGGTTCGATTTGGAGTATTAATTCGGGAGTTATCGTGATGACAAAATTTTCATTATAGATATATTATATATATATATAGAGAGAGAGAGAGAGGGGTAAACGAAGTGATTGCAATAGGTCGATTTCTAAAGAAATCAACCTAATAATAATATTTAGACTTTTTTTAAAACTTCAATGTAAATCATCCTTTCAGGTATCAATGTCGATGTTACCCTGGTTTTAGAGGTGACGGTAGAGCATGCGTGAGAAATGAAGTGACATGTGACCAAGCAAACATTTGCTCGGCTCATGCTGCATGTATTAGGGATGAATTTGCTGAACGATTTGTTTGTCGATGTCTCAGCGTAAGTAACTTTTTAAAATATTCCTAAACTGTATTAAAAATATGAAAGAATATATATAATTAATTATTACAACCATTTATGGATTTTTAGAAAATAAATTCATTTAATTACAGTTTGTTTCCATCTTCCAGATATAGAGCAAGAGAAACTCAACCATTTTGGTGGTTATATGTCACATTTTTAAATTGAGAACTTTTCAGAATTTAGGTCTATTAACAGTGCATGACAGTGCATGAATATCTGTTGCCATAGTGGCTTTTCTTGATTCTATAAGAGAGAATGTCCTTAATCCAAGAATCCATTTTGTATTCCTTACTGGATATCATGGAGCTAAACAATTGATAAAAGATGTTCCAATACAAGTTAAATACCAGTGCATAATTTTTAACAATATTAAGAAAAGCGAGTAAAATTAAAATAAGATATGATTTCAATATCACTTTTTCAAAAAACATTTAAATAAATAAAATATAAACTTTATAGCAATAAAAAACAACGAATACAACATTTCATTTTATTTTTTATATTTTGTGAGATTTATTAAATGTAGATAAGTATTTAAAAAATTCTGTCATAAAATTTTATTCTAATTTGTAACAATGGTGTTCTAACGCGTTTTCATTAAATTATCATTTTTTCCACGAGTTCTAATTACCATACATTTAATAAAGCTTAATCAAATAAATTGGAGAGTTTTTCTGAAGTATATGGAATTGAATGCAATGGCTATTTATCTACAAAATTTTCTTTTATTTCCATAGCTAAACATCATTCATGTATTTTCGAAGGCCTAATTATTCGACGGTATTCAGAACAAAGTGAAAAAGAAAACTTTTCATAAAAAATCTCAGTTATGACTTCGTATTCTTTCCACTATTTTTTATTATTTTCACCATTGAATCAACATTTTAAAAGTTTATATACTTTCTCATTTAACATTGTGTATTGCCATACTTTCTAGAATCATTGCATATGTTATGTATTTATTATGGATCTATTAGGTTTTGTAAGTTTTATTCAGATATAAATAAATAAATAAATAAATAAATAAATAAAATAAAATAAAATAAAATAAGTGCTGCTGTCGGAAATCCATCTGAGATTCTAATAGGATAAAATTTTCTTTTTTAATAATAAAATAAACAAATAAAATGAAATGAAACTATATTCTCAAGAGTTCCACATTTGCCTTATCAGCCAAGTTATCTAAGATGATTTCATTATTCTGCTTAGTGTTTAATCATTACGAAGTTTTGTATATATTCTTTTAACAAATAGGGATTTGAAGGTGATGGCGAAACATGTACCCCTGTTGATGAATGTAACACAGCAGAAAACTGCGACGAAAATGCTCAGTGCTTATTTGATACCTCAAGTCAGCGATACAAGTGCCAGTGTTTGCCTGGATTCCGTGGTCATGGAAATAAAAATGGATGTTCACCAGACCCCGATGCATCTTGCAACATTCGTAACAACTGCCATGAATTTGCAACGTGTGCGTATGACCCGGTCGATCTTGCTTATAGATGCCAGTGTAATCCAGGTTACCAAGGAGACGGTTATAATTGTGAAAAGTCTGCAATGCCTTGCAATGTCATCAACACTTGCCATGTCAGAGCAGAATGTACTTTTGACAGTTATATAAGGGAATACAGGTAAAAACTTTATAAGTCTATTCGATATATTTCATTTTAACCCATTAACCACCAAAACTCGAAATAATGATTTTTTTTTCTAAATACAAGCACTAATACTCATTATTTTGATCATATATAACAATAATTTAAAATAAAATTATTAAAATTAGTCTTATCTTACTAAATACAGGGTGTTGTATTTGTACAACTTCAGTAGAATAAGAATACAGAATTAATACAAATAAATGTTTACGGAAGTTTTCTTAGGGGAGCATAAAACAGAATAAACTACAGATAACTACAAAAATAATTATTTTATTACGAAAACATTTTTTTTTACAAGTTATGTAAACTCATTCAAATATGAAGATTTTCAAAACTTTTCACTTGAAATGTGTTCCAAGTTTGAAATCCATTTTTAAACTTAAAACTTTTTTTCAGATCAAATTTTTTTGTAATAAAATAAACATCTATCCCTTTTTTTATTTTTTACTTAAAAACAATACTTAATATAAAAAACCTTTTTTAGTTAACTGTTAAACGCGATTATTTCTGGTGTTGCATTACCGTTTCATAAATCACTGTTGATATTTACGTATGGAATATTTTATACTTCTTAAAATGATTTTTTTTTAGAAACATACTATAAATAAAATTATTTAAAAAATAATGTGCTAAGTAATAATAATAATAATAATAATAATAATAATTTCTTGTATTAAATATGTATCTGATTAGAATAATTAAAAACAACATTTTGTACATTGCGATACATTAACAATATTTATGATTAATTTTTACTTTCTCTATCTTCAGAAAGTAAATTAGAATCGTGTAAAATTTTTGATATATATATCACCTTTTTAATTTTAGATCAAATAATTCGATCATTAGATCACATTATTGTTAAAAAAAAAAAAAAAAAAAAAAAGTCATAAAAGAATCGATTTTTGTCATTAAAAAAAATAATACATAGTAGATAATTAGTACTTATATATGTAATACATAGTAAGTTTATTTAGTTTAAAATAAACCAATTATTTCAAATTATAAATTTCTTAGGCTGGTGCTAGCATCTAGTGTGTAAAATAAGAAAAAAAAAATGCTGGTCATGCTCATGGTATATTATATATTTTTTGGTACATCATTTTTGAAAGTTTCAACCCGGAAATATCACGGACACGAGAATTACACTGTAAAAAAATAACTATTACCAGCTGCAAGAAACTCTCTGTGATTGGATAAAATAATTATTTTCTCCAATCACAGAGAGTTTCTTGCAGCTGGTAATAGTTTTTTTTTTTTTACAGTGTAGAGAGAACAAAAATCACGCCATGATTTAAACGAGTCTGAGAAAGGAGAAGTTAATATTAAATTATATTGCGCCGATATCTTCTTCTTCGAGTATTGAACAAGGTTTTTGATTACATAGGTAATGCACAAAATTGTGTTAGCAGTCAACAAACAATTTTCACAGTAGTGTCAGAAGTTGCAAAGTTTTACGAAAGTGAACTTCGGATGCTACCATGAAAATAACGAAACGTTCCGATTAGAGCCCCTAAATAAAATAATAGGCCGGCGCATCACCGCCATTTTTTTGCCTCCGAAGAGGACAGAATTCCCGCTTGGCGTCCTTACCGCTTCCCTAATGATTTTAAGAAATCTTGATCTGAAGCTAATCCGGTCAAGTTAAGAGCAATAAGCAACAATAATATTCCTAAAAAAACACTCTTTATATAGCACATTCTCAGGATGTCATTTTATTCTGAGGATATCCTATGGATGTACGATGTGTTGTTAGGGCGGTTTCTGTTTCTTTTGCAAAATGTCGCCAAAACTCAAATACACAGTAATTAGAAGGTCTGTGAACACTTTATAATCACTTCTTGAAAGATTATAGCAGTTTATCGCTAAACAAACGTCCATATCATAGTTTACTTAGCTGAAATTATGAAATATAATAAAATAAGTTACTCTAAAGTAACGTAAGACGATAAAAAAAAGTGTTTGTGGTTTGTTTATCAGAGAAACGCGCTGGGTACATGTGGCAACCCTAAGGCAACAAAATGCTTGATGCGCCAGCTCGTATATATAGGAGCCTTAGTTCCGATCATCGAATAGTGACGTAGAAGCATGTTTTCAGAAATTAAAAAATTCAAGCTATCGTAACAGCAATTTCCGTATTAATTCCACATCAAAAGAGTTTTGATATGTTGAATATCTGAACTTTTTTCAGTGTATACCAAATGATTAAAACTTTAAATTTATTTCGAAATGTTACATCATTATGATGTCACATTCCACCATCAAAAGAATTAGTTACGTTCATAGTTGCACCCACAGTTCGAATATTTTTATTGGTTAAAGCAAGGTCTTGGATAGAATTGAAGTTTTGTGAAAAGCGTTGCGAATGGAGATGTATATTTCACAGCCTTATTCGTCAAATTTTTAACACTGGGATTAACCCGGGAATATACTAGGTTATCTCAAAACTAGTATTTACCACGCTAAATCAGCGATTTAACACTCTAGTTAACCCTCTTTTTTAATCTTCCGAAATTGGTGGGTTATCTCTAGTGTTGCGGGTCAACGCATGTGCATGGTACAGTTACAGCAAAATAAACACTTGTTTACATTTTTAAATACAATTATTTTTCATTGACCAATCAACCAGACTCTTACAAATTTCTCCAGATAACTCTGGGGTCAACTAATGCATGGTGGGTGAATATGGAAACTTTCTGACTCAGGGTTAAGGAGTATTAACTTTAACACAAGTGCTACGTGAACCATGGGTTAACACTGGTTTGGTAAATAAGGCTATTAGCGGAGTTGGAGTTTTAACGGAGTTATTGCTTTCGGTGAAAATTTGGTGTTATAGTTGGATTCAGAAGTATTTTAGATGAAATTATGTTACGATGGTAATTCAAAGCGATTCTTCATTATGAACGTCATTGTAAAAGGAATTCTTCAGTGAGATGTCATTCATTGATGAACGTCATTTCTAGTAAGTGATTCTTGAGTATGACATTTTTATGTAGCGAGACATTCAAAACAATGGAAGTTTTTCAGGAATTTCACGATAAATTCTGAGTAGTCTGCGAGAGAGTTTCTGAAAAAGGTTTTAACTAGAAGTTAGCACTGAACAGAGAAGTATACATTGTATGTCAATCCAACTTTAACGATGCCAGTAAACTAAGCGATCACTCACTTTTACTCATTTTGGCATTTCACTCATTCCATTTAACAATTCAGATGGTGGGTAGCAAATTCCTCCTTCACTATACTATTACAATAAGTAGGGTTGGGATGGGTTGATTAACGTCGAACTAGTGCTTCCCAGTGGACTGTTGGGGAAAGCCTGGAAATAATACCTATGAGTTATTCGGAGAAATGCCATCACAAGTTTGATCTACAGCGTCAGAAGCATCGAAGAAAAATATTTGGGAAGCATACAGCTGCTTCGGTAGCCTTTAGCGTACAGTCTCATTCGCTGAAAACTGTACACTAAAGGCTACCGAAAAAGCTGTATGCTTCCCAAATATTTTTCTTTGGTGTTTCTGACGTTGTAGTTTCTACTGGTTTTAATAATCCAGTGCCAAATCTCCTTTTAATATCTGTTAAGCTTAAACGGGCTTTGTCGTGTTATTGATCTTCTGTTCTTATTGTAACTGAGCAACCTGGTCTGAGAAGCCTCAGCTGAGGGGGAGATTGGTTCAGTAATAATTTGAGCTATTTTCTTCATTTCTTAATGTGAAAATTAGTTAATCGTTTCTACCGATTACGCACTAAAAAGTTTCGAGCTCTCAACCGTCTGAAGTTCCTTTTACAGTGCAAGAGACATTATGATGCACTGAAGACGGTACGTTAAAGGCTACCGAAACAGCTGTATGCTTCACAAGTTTGATCTTCTGTGGAAGGAATGGCTGTCCGCCTCAGTAACACTTAAGATGTTATTTTTACGGATCATATTGCAGTTGAAACTGATTTTATGAGCATTGAGCATTAGACACCATTACTGTATGTACTGGGCTTGAATAAATCGGCGAATTGAACCCGTATAAGTAAATAGTATTAATATTTAACTAGCGATTATATATAAATGTATGTGCACGCACATACATTTATACGTGCAGTAGAGTAATAGATATTAACCAAACCCTGTGCAAAAGCAGGACATATTTTACATTTCTTACACAATTTACTACTTTAGCACTATACTAAAGAAACATATCACATTGTGAACGGAAAAAATTCTGAGTGAAATAAAATTTCAAGAGCAATATAAACCAATGTGTAAAAGTCTTAAATTTTGTTAAAAACATTTTTTAACTTATACCTTGGTCTCTGGGGTATTTCAATAGCGTCTAATTTACATAATAACTTCTTAAATCATCTTAATTTCTAGGTGCCGATGCATTTCTGGTTACGAGGGAGATGGACATGAATGCAGAGCAGTGAGATCTTGTAGAGAAGACCGATATATGTGCGACCGAAACGCCGATTGCCTTCCAAATCTAGTCAGTGGAGAATACACTTGCCAATGTAAACAGGGTTTCATTGGAGACGGACTAACCTGCACAGGTTAGTAACTTCATTATTAAAAGAAAATGCAAAATAAATAGAAATCCAAACTAAGTTACGAATTATTTTCGTGAGATAATGTTTTCTGCGCACTTGTAAATTCTAAACTTGCAATGTACCTGAAAATAAAAAATAAAAATAAATAAATATAGCAAATACGAAAAACAAAATTTAATTATATTTTTAAAATTAAAATTAAAAAATATTTTTACTTAATTTATGTTTTTTATGCCATGAATTTATTTATTGTTTGTTCTTGCTTAAAGAACGTAACAACAAAAGGTTAAAGTGTTACTACAGCATCATCATTGTTATTATTTAAGCTTTGTAATAATAAATCTGGAGTGTCTCAACTCAACTTTCGGAACGACCAGTACTTGCCAGGCGTTTAAAGATAAAACACTGAATATTTTACAAAGTTTTAAAAAACAGTAAAAATCGTAATAAAGAGTTTGAGTGTTTCAAGTCAAATTCAATGTACAATAGACCGTAATGTATCAAATTTTTTTGTGCATCCCTATAAAAGAATGGTAAAATCACAATTTCCAGTAATGATTACTATCTAGGAAGATTGTAAAACGTATATCAGTTTCATTCTATTTTTAATAACTTTCAGATAATTAGCTACATCAGAATGCGATATGTGCAACTTATTCCCCGTTTCCCAGTTAAAAAAAAAAAAAAAAAAAAAAAGAAAAAAAAAGAAAGGAAAAAAAAAAGAAAGAAATTATGGGCACATTCGAAAGTATTTCCCGGTCATTTCCTGAGTTGGGAAATGACGTCACGCGGGAAGTTCGGGAAATTAGAACTACCGTATAGGAGCCATGTTTGTTTGTATATTTGTTTCCCGGGAAGATGAGATGTGTACGGAAGTAGTTATATCTCGGTCATTTTTCGTAAGACTCCTATATGGTAGTTCTAATTTCCCGAACTTCCCGCCTGACGTCATTTCCCAACTCGGGAAGTGACCGGGAAATACTTTCGAATGCGCCCCATATGTAATAAACATTTTTAATAATGGGTAAAATTACCAAAGCAATATAACACATATTATTTTTTAGCTGTTTAAAAAAAAAGTTTTAACTTTACTAAAAGAACTTCAAATAATTTAAGTCATTAGACTGTAATACATATTAATTCTACTTTGTATTCATGTCTTGCATTCATGAAAACCTATGTCGTGCGACGGGGATCCTTCCAACTTTGAGCTCAATATATTAAATAGATGTTACCGTATTCAATCTTTCACACAGCACACATACACAAAACACGCATACATGAGAGAAAATATTAAAAATTAATCCAGGAAACTTCAAAACATATAGATACACGAAAATCTCGTAGATGAATTTTTTTATGATTACAATACTTTCTTAGTATATGTTCAGGAAGTAAAAATAAATAAAAGACGAGATAACACATCAAAATAAAATATTATCATCTATTTATCAATTTGCATTCTTTTGATGAAATGTTTTCATATTAAAAATATTCGTTGAATACTTTTAAATTTAAAAAAATAAATTTTTAAACATCTGTTTATAGCATTTATTCTTTCTTATAATTTCTACTTCCTTTTAACATGGCTCCCTGCGATTCAATATTACATCGCAGGCAGCCATGATTTTATAAACTCAATTGCGCAATCATTTTCTACTCATGAAAGTGATGTTTGTGATTTTATTTTTCCTAGCTGCGCCTCAACACAGTGGAGGTTATTTGGTTTTTGCTCATGGTATGTCTCTGCTTAGAGTCCCTACAACTCCATCTAAGAATAACCCAGGTCAGCTGTTGCTCATGGAACCAAATCAGACTCCGGTTGGACTAGCAACTGATTGCCAACAGGGCCATTTGTATTGGGCAGATGCATCATTAAAAGTGATTAGAAGGGCAAATTACAATGGTTCTGATGTCACTATGGTTATTTCGAAAAGTAAGTAAAGCTATTACTTTTAATTACGTATAAAGTTAATTGTCTGTAAATTAATCATTAAAGTTGTTATTAATTTCTTTCTTCCCAGTATTAGAACAAGATTATCGAACTTAAAAGCGTATTCAGCTCAAACAAATATATAAGTTTTAAAAAAAAAAAGAAAGAAAGAAGAAAAAGACAGTCAAACCAAAGTAATTCACACTTTTCAACCTTGTTGGAAAGTTTTGAAAATACACAACAATTGTTTTTGCTCAAATACATAAGCTTGGACCTTATATATATATATATATATACATATATACATATATATAGTCACTTGTGCTTTCATGCTGCATTTATGCAATAATTGTGTGGTTTTAATATTTATGTTATTTGCTTACAAAATTTTTAGTTTTTATAAAAGTATTTTGCTAAGTCAAAAAATTTTACCAGTATAAAATTCAATATTCAAAATAACCAGTCTGTAATACATACAGCAAAATTAATATTTTTGTAATCGTAAATAACAGAAAATTCCTTCACATTGTTCTTTGTAATTAAAAATATATTTCTGATTTTCTAGATATGTTATCACCTGAAGGCGTAGCAGTTGACTGGTTGAGTAGAACTATATATTGGACGGATTCTGGTAAAGACACAATCGAAGTGGCAAGTCTTGAGAAGCATTATAGAAAAACATTGATTTCTGAAGGTTTGGATAACCCCAGAGGAATTGCCGTACATCCTGGTTTGGGGTAAATAAAAACTAATTTGTTTTACATTTTATTTTAATATGATTTAGTTATTTTTCTGTTAATTAGTTATATATCGTTTTAATCAGATTTGCTGTAAAATATTATTGTAGTATTTTAATATAGAACACTCAGTGTTACATTTAAAACGGTCAGTGACTGTGAAAATTTCTTATAACAATGTATGCAGCTTTCTTCCCCAGTCCCTCTACCTACAGTCGACAGCAAAATTATTGAAGCACACAGTCACTTATTATTATTATTATTTCACATGCGCAAAACGTGATTTCACATAGTCCTATATATCCCAAACAACAACAAAAAAATAAGTATATATATCATGAAAAAGGGCAGTTTTTCTAGTGACGCAAGCGCAAAAACAAACGAACGCCACGACACTCAGCGGAAACGGAGAAACGAACGAAAACTGCGACACTTATATATACAGGAATTTTAAGATCAAAGAAACCGCTGAAAGCCGACACTTAATATCTCAGGAAATATGGGAGGTTATGTTCTGAGATTTTCAAAATAGTCTTTCACCTTCTGTCTGATCCTACCCTGAAATCGCTACATTTCTGCGTGCAATATATTTCGAGATATGAATTGGCTCATTTAAGTTATAAATGGACGGACTATACGTAGTACAATTTTTTCTCGAATATGGCTCGAGCGATTGTCGTTTAATTTATATATGATATTAATCGTTTTAATCTGATGTGCCTGACATCTCCCTTTTCCCTAGGAAAACTCTTGTTTTTTTTATAACTCAGTTTAAAAATCGAACTATTTTTTACTCCGAAAATACCGTGATGCGGCAGTTTCGCGGACGAATTTCGTCTCTTCCATCTGAAATACTGAATATCAAATAATCGTTTTGGCTCCATCTATCGGGAAGCGTAAAAAATAAACACAAAATAAAATAAAAAATATATTTCTTTTTTTAATATATATATTAAATGAGTTATTTATTTAGGTACTTGTATTTTATATGACATTTGTTTATCAAAAATATTCTTTGTATTTACATTGTTTTCATGCTGATACGTTGTTAACTTTCAAAATTAGTTCTATTTTAAAAGGTGATTGCAACAACAAAAATTTTTTCCTTTATTTTCATTAAAATGACAAATAATATGATAATCATATGCAAATATTTGTAATTTTTTCAAAATTAGGTGATAAATCACTTAAACTACGGATTGAAAAAATTCTTAAAACAGAATTTGAAAATAATTAATTTGCTCATTAAGTTTCTAGTATATATAATATATAAATTACAAAATGTTAAGCTATAATAAATTTTTGAATAGATTAAGATTTTTTTTTAATTAAATTCATAACAAACTATACTACTTAAATATTTACCAGTATAAAATTTTCACTTTTTAAAGATTTTTCTATTATTATTTATTTTTCTCTTTTAAATCAAATCTATACCTAAAAAATTATAATAAGAAATTTTTGTCATTTTTAAAGTGTACTATATTATGCCTTTGTAATGTTGCATGTTTCCATCCCTCAAAAAATATTCTTTCTTAAAGTTTTTTTTTTTTTATCACTTTTTATAAAATTTTGAAATTCATTTAGTTTGTTATTTTGTTCGAGTATGACCTATAAAACAACACTTTTAATACAGTGTTATAACTCATTACCATGCTCCTTTAATTTTACGTTTTGATCATTAACCCCTACAAAGTAATGATATCAATACAAAAAACCCTTAACGGGTTAAAAGTTTGTGACGCAGCACTGTACTTTATGGCTATAAGAATTAGAAATACGGGTCTTAAAAATAATGATATCAAATTTTCAGTGACGCTTTGATATTAATTAAATTATACATAGATTTTTTTATTTGAATTTGCTTTTTCCTTTTATTTATATTTACAGTGTAAACGTTATTTTCAACATAAAATAATATATAGCATTTACTCATTGATACCTTTCCATTCACATCTCTTATACTATGAAAGCATGTGTTTTAAAAGAAATTATATGAAATTCCAGTAACGCAGTGGTGTTACATTAAGTGATTTGTTTTTAAATTTCACTGCAATTATTTTGTTTTGCATATTAAAGTATATGTGAACATTAAAATATTGCTTTTAATTTTCAAATACGCTGTCAAATATATCACTTTCATTAAGCTTATATTATGTACTGAAATATATTTATTTCAATGAATTATTCTATCTTTTGCGTCACGCCATCCAAAACTGTAAGTAAAATATATGGAAATGTTTACTTTGTGTCATTTCATCCAAATAAATTGAAAATGCATGCAAATAGATATCGTGCTGCAAAGAAAAAAACTGTGAAATTTTTTTCAGTTTTGGATGGCGTGACGCAAAAGATAGAATAATTCATTGAAATAAATATATTTCAGTACATAATATAAGCTTAATGAAAGTGATATATTTGACAGCGTATTTGAAAATTAAAAGCAATATTTCACTGTGCACATATACTTTAATATGCAAAACAAAATCATTGCAGTGAAATTTAAAAACAAATCACTTAATGTAACACCACTGCGTTACTGGAATTTCATATAATTTCTTTTAAAACACCTGCTTTCATAGTATAAGAGATGTGAATGGAAAGGTATCAATGAGTAAATGCTATATATTATTTTATGTTGAAAATAACGTTTACACTGTAAATATAAATAAAAGGAAAAAGCAAATTCAAATAAGAAAATCTATGTATAATTTAATTAATATCAAAGCGTCACTGAAAATTTGATATCATTATTTTTAAGACCCGTATTTCTAATTCTTATAGCCATAAAGTACAGTGCTGCGTCACAAACTTTTAACCCGTTAAGGGTTTTTTGTATTGATATATATAAACGTGAAATTTTTGCTTTAAAATATAGCTAACACAAATAACTAAAAAACGATTTCTGGAATTTTAGAAATCGTTTTGCTTCCTATTCCCCCCCCCCCCCCCCAAAAAAAAAAAAGGGTGGGAGAGAAGGCAAAACGTGTTTTCAAAAAATCTTATATATATAAACAGATATATGTGAGATTTTTTTGTTCTCAAGTGTAGCTAACACAAGTACTTAAAAAAAAAAAAAAAAAAGAAATCTGGATCTGGAATTTCAGAAATTCGTCCCAGGAGGAGCGGGAAGGGCGGAGGCTAAAAATTGAAATGTAGGCCCGACAAAGTAATTACATGTAAAAAAAAAAAAAAAAAAATCTTTAAAATGTTTAATTTTTAAACGAATTTAGAGATTTTTGGATTGTATGTTTTTAATAGCCAATTTTTTACTTTTGTCGAAATCGGCTTAAATTTTGCGGTTTTTTCTTTTTTTCTTTTCTTTTTTTTTTTTTTATTCCTTAATTTATTTATTTATTTTATTTTATTTTATTTTTTTTGATCCAGTAAAAAAAAAAAAGAAAAAAAAAATACAATCTAACATAATTTTAAATTTGAAGTTTGTCAGCTCGAGGATTTTAAATAAAGTTATTCGGAAATTGTAAGATTGCGATCTTCCAAATTTTGAAATAATCAATAATCAATCCAAAGGTGGCTGAAAAAGTGTATATTAGTTTGGTATTTATGGTAGTTGCGCAAATATTTTTTTTAGTCTCTATGAAAATATATATGTGAAAATCAGAATTAAAACTTTGCTTTTCAGCTTCTGTTTGCGTTCTTCAGTATGTAGTTGCGTGCGTTGTGTAGTTAAAATTGTGGAAAGAGATTTTTTTTTTTTTTTTTTCCCATTTTCACACGGCTATTTTAATTGATAAAGATATAAAATTACAGCTTTTTATTTTTTAAGATGAGCCTATTATTTTATTGCTAGTAAAAAAATCTGGTATGTAATAGCCATACGACTTCCATTGCTCACTACTACACATATTATACACTGTTTTTAGAAAAAGTGTGGTTAGAAGACATGAAACTGACTTGACAAATCAGAATCTAAGAATTTTTCTGCAAGTTCAAACTTATACAATTGTCGTAAAGACATGTAAAACAATGTTTACATAGCAAATTTTAATAAAATCGATGGAGCCGTTTTTTTTAAATGCCAATTTCTCAGATTTAGAACTGACCTACCTAATCAAGACTGAAAGCCAATCAATTTTTCTTGGTAACCAAGTAATACATGTGAAAGAACATCTAAAATGAGGTTCATTTAGCAGACTTGAAAAAAATCGTTAGAGCTGTTTCTGAGATGCCAAATTTCGGTTCCACCACCGATTTCCCCCGAAACATGGCAAAGTCATCTATTCAGCAGAAATTAACAGTTACATACAAAAGGATATCTAAAATGGAGTTAATATAAGGTAAGTTTGAAGAAATTTCCTTGAGCCGTTTTTAAAGGAACGCATTTTTGAGATCTAAAATTGATTTGCTAGACGCCTATACAAGACGCCTATAAATTTTTCTCAACAAGCCAACTAATATTTAAAGGAAACTGGGCGCTAGATAGCAAAATTCAGAAAAAATTTTCAACGTCTTGAACGCCAAAGAGAAAAATTTAATAGCAGACGGTCGTTTCGGCAGCATTTAGCCTAACGTCTTCAATGCATAAAGAAATCAGAGGGAAGTGCTTCTATATATAGGAAAGAAATCATAAACTGATCAACTAACATAATTATGCGAAATGTAAAAAAAAAAAAAATAGCCAATAGGAAACTGAGAAACGGTGAAAATGTAAAATAAATTAAAAAAATGTGTATTTAATGTAAAATTTCCAAAAATCAGACCAATGGGGCACAGCACACAATTAACAATATTTTTAAAATCCTTATAGATGTAAAAAGCTTCAAAGGAATTGAGTTCATATATGATATATGTAAATTTGGGCTTGTAAATTATTTTAGCTTTATCAAATTTAAGATTGTGTTTTTTCTCCCAACAATGTTTAGAAAGGGCCAAATTGTTGGTTTCTTCTTTTCGGATGTAACAGATATATTCTTTTAGGCGGAAGTTAAGGCTGCTTTTAGTTTGATAAATGTGGGGTTAATCACATAGGCAGGAAATACTATAAATACCACAAGAGTTATCTATATCTATACGACCTTTTAAATGAGAAAAGATGAGTTTATTGGAAGACGAAAAGATTATTTTACAATCATATTGTTTGAGAACTTTAGCAATGGCATGACTTAATTTAAGAAAATAGGGTAAAAAAAAAAACAAAAACAAAAAACTGATATTAGAAGGGATCTATTTAATAGGCGAAGCCGAAGGAAATTGTAATTTTTGAATGGCTTCATCTATAATGGAAGGGTTATAACCTCTATCAGTTGCAATGGCTTTCAGATATTTGATTTCAGAGCTTAGTAAAACAGTACCTGAACAAACATTAAGGGCATGGTTAATAAAAGTATAAGAAGCTGCAATTTTAGGGAGAAGTGGATGACAGGAACGCGCATGGGGGAGGTAAAAACATTGCAAAATTTTTGCGATAGACAGTAGTGGAGATGCCTTTTTCAGTGCGAGAGATAAGGATATCAAGGAATGGACGTGAACCAATATATTCTATTTCATATGTGAATACTTACCATAAAATTTATAGTTTGTAAGACTTGATTAATATTGTGAAGAAATAATTCGGTTAGCGTAACGGTGCCATCAAGGTGGTCAATATTTTAGCCAATATTGTGGAGATACGGGCTAGCGTGAAAGTGTCATCAACGTAACGGGTCCAAAAAGGGAAAAAAAATTTCTTTAAAGGTTTTCTTTTAAAATAATGCATGTAAATGTCAGTGAGAATTAGAAAGAGAGGAGAACCGATGGCTAAAACTTCTGTCTGACGATGAAATTTTCTTTGGAAGGAAACAGTAGTTTGTGATAGACAAATACGGGTGAGAAAAAGTAATTCTTGCATTTAAAGAAAGTGAAATGCAACAATTTTAATCACTTTTCAGGAAAGCAGAAGATATATTGGGATATTATTGGGATATTAGTAAAAAGACATTTTACATAAATAGAGATGTAATAGTAATAGTATGTAATAGAGATAACAGTAATAGAGATATTTAATAGCATGATCAGTGTGAGGAAAATTTTGAATATTTTTTTGCGAAATTGATACAGTTCTTGACATATAGATATTTGCCCTTATCAGTGCGAGAGACGATAGACAAAGGTATCAAGGAAAGGAAAGAAAGTGAACCATTATTTTCTATTTCATATGTGGATTCTATTTCATACTGTCTATAAAATTTATAGTTTGCAAGACCTGGTCAATATTGTTGAGCGATGTGCCGATAAATGTGAAAATGTTATCAACGTAACGAGCCCAAAGAGGGAAAGAAATCTTCAAAAAGTGTACTTTCCGATTCCTTTCCTATATATAGGAGCATTTCCCTCTCATTTCTTTATGCACTGAAGACGGTACACTAAATGCTACCAAAGGACAGTGATGCCAGATGGTCGAAAATTATTTCCCCAAACAGGTCTTCAAATTTCCCCAAATCAGGGGGATTTTTTTTTTTTCGAAAAAATCCCCAACTAGATTTCTACTAAAAAGGGAAAAAAAAAAATTTTTCAAAAAAAAAAAAAAAAAAAAAAAAAAAAATATATATATATATATATATATATATATATATATATATATCAAGCAGATTTTTCTGTGATTTAAGCTCATTCCTGAAATTAAGGCATTTTTTGAAAAAAATCCCTAAATAACAATAAAGCTATTGAAAGTCTCTAGTCGTAGGGATAAATCATTACGTTGCCAACAATGACAGAAAGTTTAAGAACTCCCCAGTTTGTCTCCAAAAAAGTCCCCACAAACATTTGGTCCCCAAAATTGTCCCCAGAAGCCTCAAAAATCCCCAAAATGGGGACAAAATCTCCAATCTGGCATCACTGCCGAAGCAACTGTCTGCTCTTATATTTTTCTTTTTGGTATTCAAGACGTTTAAGATTTTCTCCGGGTTTAGAAACCAACTAATACATACGAAAGAACATCTAAAGGGTTTACATATAGCAATTTTGAAGAAAATCGTTAGAGCTGTTCTTCCGGATTTGCAATTGTCATCCAAAATTGACAAATTCATCTGTACACTGAACCTATCTTAATTTTGAAATTTCGTCGTTCTCTCTTTATTATCTATAGAAACATGGCAGTCAGACGATTTGCTGTACACATATGAACCGATTACCAATAACCACCGTTTTGGACTCAGGAGATCTTAAAACCTGTAAATCCAGTGAAAACTTGATATGGAAATTTTTGACCGTATATAATACTCCCATTACTTATGGTAATCAGGTAATGGAGGTAAAAAACAATTTTGCTGAAAAAGTTTTTTTTTTCTTTTTTTTTCTTTTTTTTTTTTTTTTTTTTTTTTGTTTAAATAAATAAGTGCCTAGATTGTAATTTATACAGTAGTTCGCTATAATATGACATATATGTGTATACGCATATATTTGTATGCGTAATTTTTGTTCTCTCTTTCTAGAAAGATGTATTGGACCGATTGGAATAGAAATGCACCGAAAATTGAAATGGCAAACATGGACGGAACGGGACGGAAAGATCTAGTGACAGACAATCTTGCGCTGCCTAATATGGTAGTCATTGATTTTGACAGAAATAATTTGTGCTGGACAGATTCAGGTTTGAAAATCAATTTTTCTTTTCTCTTTCCACACAAAAATTAATTACGGCTAAATTAATTTTCGTATATAGGAGACTTCGATTTTAAAAGTTTTTTACTACACTTGGTTTTAAAAAGGCCATAACGGCCCTCTTCACTTACTGTCGGCGGAATCCCGAGCTAACGTTATTCTATGGGAAATTTTCTTTACAAATAACTTATTAACTAATACATATTTTTAAATTCTGTTTTCATATTCAGAAAATTCCCAACTGTTAAATTGACGGACCTTTTTTAAAAATGTGTTTTTTTAATTTTTAATATTTTATTTTGAAATTGCAAAATGAAAAATTTTCACATATTGAAAATTCATATTTTGCAGCTTCAAAATAAAATATAAAAAATCTGATGTGGGCACCACATGACTTCCTTATACACTTTTAGAAATATATATAATGTTAAAAAACATTGACATTGGACCCGAAACAGTTGGCTAAAAATATTTAAAAAAATGAATTGTCACCGTGTTCTGAGGTTTTCTGAAAGTTAGTTAAAAACCGATGCAAGATTTGTACTGGTAACGCTGACGAAGGCAGCAGGGACCCGAAAAGATTGGCTAAAAGTATTTTAAAAATGCATTTTCACCGTGTTCTGAACTATTCTGAAAGTTTCAAATGTCTAGCTAGTCGGTAAGTTAGTTAAATAAATTTTCTGTTGAACAATATAAACGCTGTCGAAGACAGCACTGACCTGAAACAATTGGCTAAAAATATTTAAAAAAGGCATTGTCACTGTGTTCTGAGTTTTTCCGGTAGTTTTAAATGTCTAGCTAGTCGGGAAGTTAGCTAAAAATCGATTGCAAGATTTGTACTGGTAACGCT
This sequence comes from Salticus scenicus, assembly GCA_963930645.1. Lineage (NCBI taxonomy): Eukaryota > Metazoa > Arthropoda > Arachnida > Araneae > Salticidae > Salticus > Salticus scenicus. The sequence continues at coordinate 180,507,409 of OZ005649.1, forward strand.
GCCGAAGACAGCAGGGACCCTAAACAGTTGGCTAAAAGTATTTAAAAAATGCATTTTCACCGTGTTCTGATCTAGACTGAAAGTTTCAAATGTTTAGCTAGTCGAGAAGTTAGTTAAATAAATTTTCTGTTGAATCATATAAACGCTGCTGAAGGCAGCAGGTATTAGAAACAGTTGGCTAAAAATATTTTTAAAATGCATTGTCAGCGTGTTCTGAACTTTTCTGAAAGTTTCAAATGTCTAGCTAGTCGGGAAGTCAGTTAAACTGCAAGATTTGTCCAAACCGTTTTTGAGTTATTACCGTTTTTTGATACATTTTGGCCATTATGAACCTAATTTTCCTAAATATCTCCAAAACGGAAAATCATACAAAGTCCAAAAAGAGAGGTGCACAACTAGATGTTATAACAAGCCTATGTACCAATTCGCAACTTTCTACGTCCAACCGTTTTTGAGTTATGCGACATACACACACACACACACACATACATACAGACGTCACGAAAAATCATGTAAAGTCGCGTTATATCTCTAAAACGAGAGCTCGTGTTAAGACGACACTTGCAGGTGTACAACTAGACATCATGACAGTCACACGTATAAATTGGCAACATTCAGCGATCGTTCGTTTTCGAGCAATGTGAAATGCAAAATCCATTTCGCAAATCGGGATTACTATACTTCCTTATACTTTGTATAAGAAGTAAAAAGTAAAAAAAAAAAATACTTTTTTAAAAAAGGTCCGTCAATTTAACAGTTGAGAATTTTCAGAATGTGAAAATAAAATTAAAAAATGTGTATTAGTTAATAAGTTATTTGTAAAGAAAATTTCCCATAGAATAGCATTAGCTTCGGCTTCCGGCAACGGTGAGTGAAGCGGGCCCTTAATTAAAACGAAATTAAAAATGAAATATAGAATTGAAACACTTTTGGCGAAAAAAAAAGAGGGGACCATTCAAAAACTATTTATTTAACCCTAAATTGAAAAAAGTAAAATGTGTACTTTTTCAACTGTGTATACAGGTAACGTTAAATTGGCTTCTAAATAGCTCCTAGAATGATTATTATTTTCATAGATACCAAGTTATCACGAGCTATAAATAATTTGTCTAATTTAATCGCAGATAATTTGTATTTAAAAAAAGCAATTAAAAAAAGAGGAATGATGATTATGGATACTTTGTAATAACTTGGGACTTGTGTTATTTAAACCCCCTTCTCTGGGGATCAGAATTGTAATGGCTGACATTTATATCTGTAATTGTTAAATAATAAAATCTAATACTGTTTATATATGTATGAAACATATTCTTATATGCTTGATTTCTTTTGCATTCAACGATTTCGTTACATTATACATATATTTGTGTGTACATATTTTCCATCAATAAAAAAAAAAAATGCACCATTTTGCAGAACATGCATTAATATTACTAAATTTTTAATTAAAATTTTGAAGCAAAAATGTCTTGGCCAGGCATCAAACATGACACCTAGAACCACACACATTTCGCTCGAGGTTCGTTTTTATCTGTCAGGAATTGTCGAGGATAGCTTAGTGGTTAAGCCGTTAAGCCGTTGGTTCTAAGTCGTTGGTTCTAAGTTCGATTCCTGTCCTGAATAATTTTTGCTTTGAACAAAAATTATTCTTCTTTCAATCAAAAAAAATCTGATGTGGGCACCACATGACTTCCTTATACACTTTTAGAAATATACATAATGTTAAAAAACATTGACATTGGACCCGAAACAGTTGGCTAAATATATTTAAAAAAAAAAAAAATGAATTATCACCGTGTTCTGAGCTTTTCTGAAAGTTAGTTAAAAACCGATTGCAAGATTTGTACTGGTAACGCTGACGAAGGCAACAGAGACCCGAAAACATTGGCTAAAAGTATTTAAAAAAGGCATTTTCACCGTGTTCTGAACTATTCTGAAAGTTTCAAATGTCTACCTAGTCGGGAGGTTAGTTAAACAAATTTTTTGTTGGACTATATAAACGTTGCCGAAGGCAGCAGGGACCTGAAACAGTTGGCTAAAAGTATTAAAAAGATGCATATTCACCGTGTTCTGAACTATTCTGAAAGTTTCAAATGTCTAGCTAGTCGGGAAGTTAGTTAAATAAATTTTCTATTGAACCATGTAAACGCTGCCGAAGGCAGCAGTGACCCGAAACAATTGGTCAAAAATATTTAAAAAATGCTTTGTCACCGTGTTCTGAGCTTTTCCGGAAATATTTAAATGTCTAGCTAGTCGGGAAGTTAGTTAAAAATCGATTCCAAGATTTGAACTGGTAACGCTGCCGAAGGCAGCATGGACCCTACACAGCTGGCTAAAAGTATTTAAAAAATGCATTTTCACCGTGTTCTGATCTAGTCTGAAAGTTTCAAATGTCTAGCTAGTCGGGAAGTTAGTTAAATAAATTTTCTGTTGAATCCCATAAATGCTGCTGAAGGTAGCAGGTATCGGAAACAGTTGGCTAAAAATATTTAAAAAATGCATGGTCAACGTGTTCTGAGCTTTTCTGAAAGTTTCAAATGTCTAGCTAGTCGGAAAGTCAGTTAAATTGCAAAATTTGTCTAAACCGTTTTTGAGTTATTACCGTTTTTTGATACATTATGGCCAAAACCTATGTATTTTTGTCATTATGAACCTAATTTTCCTAAATATCTCGAAAACGGAAAATAATAGAAAGTCCAAAAAGGGAGGTGCACAACTAGATGTTATAACAAACCTATGTACCAATTCGCAACTTTCTACGTCCAACCGTTTTGCGACATACACACACACAGACACACACACACACATACAGACGTCACGAAAAATCGTGTAAAATCCCTTATATCTCTAAAACGAGAGCTCGTGTTAAGACGACACTTGCAGGTGTGCAACTAGACATCATGACAGTCACACGTATAAATTGGCAACATTCAGCGATCATTCGTTTTCGAGCAATGTGAAATACAAAATCCATTTCGCAAATCGGGATTACTATATTTCCTTATACTTTGTATAAGGAAGTAATTATTAATATTAAATGATTTGATATTAATACCCGAAATACCAATGGTGGTCTCAATGTGGACACTCAATTTTTTTTTTTTTTTTCTGTGTATTTGTGTGTCTGTCTATGTGTACCGAGCGATAGCAGTCACAAAAATTATCCGAATTACTTGTAAATTGGTACGCATATTCAAAACAGGCAATGAGCTATATATTTATGAGTATACTCTGTGAGTTATGTATTGGGATACCCTAAATATTTTCTTATCATTACGACCTATGGACAGAATTTGTCTGTACCGCGACATCGCAGTTATAAAAACCAACCGACCGATTTGCAAATTAGTGCACGTGTACACGCGTCATGCAGAAAAAACTGTATATTTCTCGGTATGAATATATTTTATGGTTCGTATACAGAGATACATCAAACTATTTCTTATCCTTACGACCTATAGACAGAATGTCGTTTAAACATATTTTAACGTGACTACTCTGCATTGAAAAAAAAAATTAACATAGATTATTAAGATGCTTAAAAACATATTTTCTGTGTAAAAAGATGTGCTTAGACTTACTAATTCATGTACGGAACCTTACAAAAGTGTTCCAACAATTTCACGTAATCATCCAAATTATATCCAATTCATGAGCTACATAGAATAAATTTTATATTTTTTACTTTTCGAACACTATAGTGAGGAAAGTACTGCAATCATGTCAAAAATCCGTGTTTGAGATTTGATAATTCTACACGTTTTGTGGTCCTCTGAAGTCATATTTACTATTTTACGATGATGTATGTATGTCATTTGTGTGAGAGTGAACACGCTAGCGTCTACACGTTTTGCTTGAATGAGCTGAAAGTTGGTACGTATGTTGTAAAGCACCATAGCACGAACCCTACTGATTTTGGTGAATCTAGCACTTATAGTTTTTTTTATTTTTTTATTTTTTTTTAATAGGGACACAAAGAAAAATTCTCTATCATTGAATTTTATGCTACCAAATTTTTTTTAAGTGCGACAGCATTAAAAGCCTTATTCGACTGAGCTCAAAAATTATACACATGTTATGAGTCACTGTTACACGAACTATATTAATTTTGGTGAATATAGCGTTTATAGCTTTTTTATAGGGACACACAAAAAAAAGAAAAAAAAGTCTGTACCATTATACGGTCTACATAGGCCAAAATTTTTTAAACTGCGATAGCGTGTAAACACCTTATTCAGTTGAGCTGAAAATTTATACACATGTTATAAGTCACCGTTGCACGAAGTGCATACATTCTGGTGAATCTAGCACGTATAGTTTTTTTTTTTCTTTTTTTCTTTTTACAGGGATACAACGAAAAATTCTTTATCATTATGCCCTACGGGCTGAAATTATTCGAAGTGCGATAACGTCTAAATGCCTTATCAGATTGAGCAGAAAATTTATATACGCGTTACATGTTACCGTTGCTCAAACTCTATCGCTCTTGGTGAATGTAGTACATATAGTTTTTTTTTACAGGGATACAACAAAAATTCTTTATCATTATGACCTATGAGCTAAAATCATTAGCGTCTAAATGCCTTATCCGATTGAACCGAAAATTTATACACGTATTGTAAGGTCACCGTCGCATGAACCATAAAAATTCTGGTGAATCTAGCACTTATGGGTTTTTTACCAGGACACAAAGAAAAATTCTTTATCATTATGCCTTATGGGTTCAAATTATAAAGTGCGATTGCGTCTAAACTCCTTATTTGAATGAACTGAAAATTCATACACATGTTACAGGTCACCTTCCCACAAAATGTATACATTTTGGTGAATCTAACTCTGATAGTTTTTTTTTTTTTTTTTTTTTTTTTTTTTTTTACAGGGACACAAAGAAAAATACTTTATCATTGTCGCTTATAGGCTCAAATTATTTAAAATGCAATAGCGTCTAAATGCCTCATCCGATTGATCTGAAAATTTATAATTATGCTATAGGTAACTATCGCATGAACTTTATAGATTTTGGTGAGTCTAGCCCTTATATATTTTAACAGGGACATAACGAAAATTTATCCTTCTGATCTATGGGCTCAATTTTTTTGAAGGGCAATAACGTTAAATTAAACAACATACTATATGAAGGAAAATACTGAAACACCCTATTATAATTTTCTCTTCTGATTATTTAACGATTTCTCTTACTTTAAATTATTCATACAACCGTTAATTACTTAATGTTCGGAAAGCCGAATGGAGTCACTCCAGATTTTTTATTTTTTACTCATGCGTATTATGTCTATGGCTCGTATACAGAGAGACACAAAAGAATTTGTAATATTAGAACCTATGGACAGGTTTTTTTTTGTCGACTGCATTCGACAAAATGAAATTAACACACATCATTAAGATGTATAAGAATATGCTTTCTCTAAGAAAAAGGTATGTATCGACTAAAAAATGTATTGCAAGGACCACACAAAAGAAGTCTAATGACATTCAGTAGTTATCAAAATGACGTCAGAGATGGTTCCAATATCAATAAGTTACACGAAATTAATGGTATGGTTTTTATTGGAATGTACAATGTTTGTGGGTCGTGTACAGGGATACACAAAAGAATTTCGTTCTATTACAGTCTATATACGGTATTTCTCATAAGTACATTTTAATATGGTTAATAAAATTTAATAATTTTATTAAACATAGGGATAAAAACAGGCGTTATCAGAATGTTTAAAACAAAATCATGGTATTTGTAGAAAATGTTAGGCATGGAATTGGTAATTCATTTACAGAACTATTCAAAATATTTCTGATATGTTATGCAATCATTTGTCATCAAATCTGGTACAAGTGTCGATGAGTTGCAAGGAAGTAACACATGACTTTGAGTTACAAGTTAATATACATACACAGATAGACAGATAGATATAGAGAGATATGTACGTTGATAGTTAAGGGGGGGGGGGGGAGCCAGTCAGAAATGTATCTAATTGTGAAGCGGGTAATTTTATATATTTATGTGTTTATCTATATTAATAATTATTTTAATTAATATGGAACAAATAAAACTTATTTCCTAAGTAAAGAATGATGATAATAGGTTGAGGATCCTGATCTTCAGATCCTCTACAATAAATTAGCATCACAAAATTTTCTTCAATATGATTCTATTCTAGATAACAGCACTACTATCATTTGGCACGCACAAAAATTAAATCAACATAGCTTTTCATAATAAAAGTTTTACATATGCAGTTGGGTGCAATTTGAACCAACAGAAGTCGAGATATAGACATCTGAAAATTTGTAAAATGTGAGTAATAATAGCACCACCTATAGGGGATATACACCAAAAGAAAATTATTACATAACAATCACCTAAGATGTTACGCTTGACGCAGCTATGTGTCATAGAAGCTGAGATACAGCCTTTCCCTACACGGAAAGTATTGCAGCATTGCAAAACTAACTGTTATGCAATTAAAGTAAATTAGCATGCATTTTTCTTATGACTATATCATATATCAAATTTGGTGCATTTTTACGCTTTAAAAAATGAGATATAATCATTCCGTGAACTGGAAAAAATTGCATAGCAGCGCCACTTTTTGGCCAATATGCATCAAAACTGATTCAGCATTGTTTTTCATAATGGACGTCTCTCTCATCAAGTTTTGTGCACTTATACCTACAGAAGCTGAGATATAGCCTCACGTATAGAGCATAGTAGCGTCATATGTTAGGTGACATATGTCAAAATCTACTTAGTACCAATTTATATCAAAGTTCAAACAAATATAAAGTTTTGTGCAATTTTGTACATTGTTCAGTGATCAACAAAATTTTAGTAATATGTATACGGACACCCAATTACTAAAAATATTCAAATATAATTCAGGAATTCCCAAAACATTTACATTCGTTGAAAACCGGAGGTTTGAAGTTTCCACGATTCCAATATTTTCTTCTTATACATATAGAAAAATGTAAAACTTAAAAAGCAGCAATATTACACATAATAAAATTACATATCTCAATTAACCAGTGTAGAATTACAATTTCTTAAACACGAGAATGTTGCAATATAAAGGAAAAACTAGCTTGAGGCAGACCTAAGCAAAAATAAGAATATTTTTTACTAATATAAAATTTGACCTTTCATTTAATGAAGATATGACTGTCCCCCAATTCAGTCATAACGTGTAATTTTACTTTCCACTGCGATGTCGTAGACGTAGAACATTTTATCAGCTTTAATTCTATCGTACTTTTTCCTTTATGTTATTTCTTGCTGTCACTTCTGTGAAACACGAGTGCTTGCAGCTGAACAAAAGACTCCTTATGCTCAAATTATGAACATAAGGAAGAACAAAAAATAAGAAAATCAAGAAGTTCGATGATGTAAATTAGATAAATATATAAATGTTCAGTCGCTTAAAAGGACATCATAAAAGTGATTTAAGCTAGCTGAGAGAATAACAGCTCTGAAAATTGAATTACTTATGCAAGTAAAGAAACCTGTTTTTTTTTTTTTTTTTTTTTTTCCCCAAGTTAAACAACTGAATTTCATTTGCATGTGAAGCAAGTTAACCTTTTACTGTTCTTTGGTTTCGCACTGAAAACAAATATTTATTTATTTTATGCGATAGTTTTTCGATGTTTTCTCCTTGTTTTAATCGATTTTCAAACTTTTGTTACTTTTGTGTTTGGTAGATAGAAGCATTTCCCTGTAATTTAACAAATAGTGTTTCATCCATATGTAGGTGTCACTTTGAATTTCTTAGGTAAGCTCGAGTGCACTTTGCTACTTAAATGATGCGCTCGTGCCTAGTTTTTTTCACCCGATGAAGGGCTGTGGTGTTACTTTGACTTAAAAAAAAACTATTGAGAGTATTTTTAATTTATAATGTTTATCTATAAATTTATTTATTAATTAAATTAATTATTATCTGACTTTATTCAGGTTAATATATAGGGGAGACTGGGGCACAGTGGACCACTTTTAATTTTTTTTCACCAAAAATAAAAAAGCAAGGTACCTGAAAAAATTAGCAAATATTCTTTAAACCTTTCTTGACATGTCCTAATTTTTTTTATAACAATACTTCTAATACATTACGAATAAAAAAATAAATTGTGTGCACTCACAAAGTGGACCACTGTGCACCATCACCGGGGCACAGTGGTCCACAACCCGGGGTACACTGGACCAACCTCTGTTGTTCATGTTTAATTAATATAAATTGCTCATTTTTTTTCTAAAATTAGTTTCTTATGCAATTCTAGTCTAAATAACATAATTCGAACATTTTCATGAAATAAAATTACCAAAATTTAAAGGAATACAAATAATAATAATAAGAAGAAGAAGAAGAAGAAATCAAATTAGAGTAAGAATTTTATATCAGATTTCCTTTGTCTTTTACGTGCCATCACTAAAACCAATAAGATATATTTTTAACTTGTTAATTAATGTTATATAGTTATAAAAATTAAGAAATATATAATTAAACATTATGTTACTATTCAAACATTTTTATTAATTATTTTGAGATATTAATACTTTACATTATATTTGTGAGATAGGTTTAACTAAAATTATTCTACTTTTATCTTTTACATGTTATTCCTAAAAACAACAACAATAAATTTATATAACCTACTATATATTATATCACATAATCATTTTATTTATTTTTTTAATATTACACAATTCAAATAGTTATTAAATTTAGTCATAATTATTATACTACTATTCAACTATTTTCCCTTTTCAGAAATTTATTTTATTATAATATTAAGATTATTATTATTTTATTATTTTTTTTTAGTCACATTATATTTGTATATGTACATTCAACTAAAATAAATAATGTATTAAATATAATTTGCAGTTATGCATATTGGAAGGTGGTCCACTGTGACCCATGTCCAAACAAAACAAATAATAATATTAAAATTCTATATAGACTATAAATATGCTAATAATGTTTATAAATTTAAAAACAACAATATCTTAGCTTTTCTTAACAACTATCCAATACTTGTACAAAAATTAAAAAAACTTCAAACTTGAAAAATTACTTTGAGCAGCTCAAAACATAAAAGTTGTATAAAATGGCTACCATAGCATTTACCATGGGTTTTTTTGGATGTATAGAAGTAGTGTACCATGCTTCCATTTATGAGTCTCAATATAAACTATAAGAGTTAAATATTAAGAGATTTAAATAGGGGTGGTCCACTGTGCCCTTAGGTCCACTATGCCCCAGTCTCCCCTACACTGTCTACTAATAAGGTATTTGGACATTTAAGAATTCTGACGTTTTGTCAAATATCTAAAAAAGTTCTTCAGAAAACCTCTTGAAATTTTGGGTATGTGACAAACATGTCATACCTCATATATTTCACTGAAAGTTATGTCCTGAAGAGGAAAAAGGGATCAGTAAAAAATTAAACAAAAATCAAAATGTTTTGGATTACCCTGTAAAAAGTAATACTTGAAATGCGTTTTGGCTGTAACATGTGATTATAAGAATTCTTGTAATTATCTGTGTATACATTTTTATGAGGCTACCATATATATTTATGAAGCTATAACGATTTCTTTAAAAAATTGCAAATATATAACCACTTTTCTAATTATAACACGTAGGGTATTAGACCCAGTGTAAAGCCATTTTTAGGAAACTTGGCTTGCTAAATTAAACACAATCTACTGCTTCAGAATGCAAAAAAATTAAATATGTTACGAAATATGAGCAGTTTTACTAAATAACTTTTAACTACGCATGCACAAAATTTGCATAATGTAATAGCCAATAGTATTGAGCCACTTATATGAAAATACAAAACAAATATCGTATAAATTCGAAAAGTTATGATAGCTAGAATAAACAGAATTTCAGTTTCTCTCTCTCTCAAAAAAAAAAAAAAAAAAAGAGGATGATGATAGGGGGGGTTTATCAATTTTTATTTACAATCAGCGAACACTGCATTACCATTGGGCAATGATTAGATCAAAATAAAAATGTGATTAAAGCCACTTACAGTTTCACTTATTTTTTGATAGGAAATGGTTCATTCGAATTCTCATAATTTTTTGAATTTACTGATATCTGTTTGGGGTTTTCATATAAGTAGCTCAATAGTTTGGGCTATTAAATTATGCAAACGAAATTTCGCTAAATCTTGCGCTTTCGTAGTTAAAAATTATTTGTTAAAATTGTTCATATTTCGTAAGATATTTAAAATTTTTGTCTTTTGATTGCAGTAGATTGTGTCTAATGTAGTATTTCAAGTTTCCTAAAAATGGATTTTCACTGGTTTTAATACCATATGTGTTATAATTAAAAAAGTGGCAACTTTTTTCCCCCCATCTTTTAAAGAAATCATTATATTTTCAAGAGTACATGTGGTAGCCTCATACAAATTAAAATACATTGGATCTTTTTTTGACATTTATGAAGACCTATAGTTACAATGACTTTCGTCTCGATTGCTCCATATTTTTACAGAAATTCACAGAAATACGTGTACACAATATTGTTAAAAAAAAAAAAAAAAAAAAAAAAAAAGATAATTACAAGAAACCTCATAATCATATGCTGTAGCCGAAACGTATTTCAACTATTACATTTTACAGGGTGATCCAAAACATTTTGACTTTTGTTTACTTTTTTACTGGTCCCCTTTTGCTCTTCAGGACAAAGCTTTTGCTGAAATATGTGAGGTATAACCTGTTCTTCATACTCCCTCAGTTTTAAGATAATTCTTAAAGAACTTTTTTGGATATTTGACAAAATCTCTAAATTCGAAAGTATCCAAATACTTATTGGTAGATAGTGGAGATACTTCAAAAATTTCTCCAAAACCAAAAATGCAGTATTTTTTTACATATTTATAATCAGCTATATGTCTATGAGCCGTTTTTGAAATTAGTTTAGAACTTTTGAAAAGAAAATATGTAGTGAACATTAAAGGTTTAAAGAAGAGTGTTATGAAATCAAAATGCAATTTTATGCAAGACCATGTAATCTAGAAGGACACAATATTTTAAGGATGGGGGTAACTCATAAAGACAGTTGGGGGCACTGAGGGCAATTCAGTATAGCTGAATGGAGTAAGAAAGGACATTAACCAATATGTTAAAGTCTGTTTACATATATCTATATAGCTGTTATTAAATTTGCGATTTATAGTAAAAAACTTAATCGATATTTTTTATTAAATTAAATGAATAGATAATGGTTATTGCTACAACAATGTTGTGAAATGAAGAAAATAAAGTTTTATCTATGGTTTCCATGCGTTACATTTCAAATGAATAAAATGATGAACAAAACCATATAATTTAACGGAAAAACTTACATTACAAATGCAATAACGTATTGAAAAAAGAATAATAATAATCCATATTTTGCATATTTTTAGAAGATTCATTCACTGGTTCAAATAATAAATATAACATACAAAATTCATTAGTTCATTTACAGATATATCTTATTTTAAAAATTTGTTTCAGTATAGAACAAAAATATACTATTTGATACAAACGTAAAATCATGAACAAATTTATGCGAACAAATTTATGTCATGGGAAAATAATAATAAATTAAATAAATAGAATTCTCTTACCAGACGAGAAATTAATAAAATAAATAAATACTATAGACACGTGGTTATAAAACTTGAATTGGAGGATTACAATGTCAATTTTAATTTCTTTTAGCAACTTGGACTCTAAAACATGTAAATATTATGAAGCAAAAGATGACATTTAAATATCCATACATATATGATATATGTATACATATCATGTAAGCCATTTAGTTATTTGAACAGGCAAGAAGAAATAAATTTGGAAATACATACGCAAAAACCAAGTGCTAGGCGAACGAAGATCAATTAGTTATTAAATATTAATTAAAAAATTACAGTTCAAACTAGTATGTTGTGGCCACCACAAGACTTTCTTCTATATTTTCCTATACACATTCACTAAGTGCAAATAATTTATTAAAACTATTATTTATGAAAATTATCTGGCATGATGAATGCAAATGATTTTCATTTTAGAGAAAACTAATACTAAATATCCAAAGGAAGACAGTTCTGTTGTCTATAAATAACATCTTAAAAAATGCGTTTTTATAATGGTTATCTCACATATCAAGTTTCGTATAGTTATATTCCATAGAAGTTGAGATATAGCCTTCCCGTTATTGAAAAAAATTGCAATATAGCAGTGCCACCTATTGGCCGATGAGCATCCAGATTGAATCAGCATAATATTTCATAATGGCCTTCTCACATGTCAATTTTTGTTAAATGATAGGCAATAGAGCCTGAGATATAGCCTTTCCTTAAACTGTGGAAATTGCTGTGTAGCAGCGCCACCTGTTGATCGGTTGACACCAAAAGTTGAAAAGCATTAATTTACGTCAAGATGCAATTAAATATAAATTTATATACAATTCTGTGCAGTAGTTCTTTAGATATAGCCTTCCCTTAAACTGTATAAATCGCTGTATAGCAGCGCCACCTATAGGCCCATTAGCATTCAAATTGAACAAGCATAATGTCTCATAATGGGCTTCTCACATATGAAGTTTTGTTTAATTATACGTGATAGAACCTGAGATATAGCCTCTACTTAAATTGCTGGAATCGCTGTATAGCAGCGTCACCTGTTGAGCAGTTGACACCAAAAGATGATAGGAACTAACTGAGGTCAAGGTGCATTTACATATAAATTTATATGCCATTCTGAGCAGTAGTTCCGGAGATATAGACGCCACAATATTTTTTTCACACACATACAGACAGACGGACAGCCTTTTTCTAAATATTGTCAACTCGCGTTCTAGATCTCTCAAAATGTGTAAATCCATCGAAAACCTGAAGTCGAAATTTTTTACAAATCAAATACTTTCCTCTATTGAATATAGAAGAAAGTAAAATAAAGCAGTTAAGATTAACATTTATAAAATTTTTCGTGATGCCATAAATCGCTCACTACTAATGCAAAAATTGAGAGAAATATACCCTTTTTATTATTAAAGACTTTTTTTAGCTTACATTCTCTGTCATAAACCTTCTGCCGAATCCGAGTTAAAAACGGAAAAAGGGGAATATAAATTAGAAATATTAGTCCTACAGTTACAAATTCGGTACCAAATGAAAGGGACAATTTTTTCTGATTCCAGGGACGGAAACAGTTTCTCGACACGACAATTATACTTTTTAAAATTAACTAAAGTATGAAATTTAGGTCGCAACTCTTCATTTTAACCTTTTCATACTTTGTAGTGCGAATTATGCTAATAGAAAAAGTCTTTAATTTAAAAATTTATTTTTATATTTTATTCCAAAATTCAATTTAAATTTAGATCCTGATATAAACTAACAAACAAGAAACAATAATTAAAATACTTTATTGGCATATTTTATTTATGCTCTAAGTTACTAAGATTTAAGAATTTTAGTTTTAAATCAGTGAACTAATTCTTAATTTCATCTAATCAATTGTCGATCTAAATATGTGAATGATTCAATGCATTTTTTGAAATGATTAAATATATACATAAGCATCAATCGTATACACATATATATCTTAAGAAATATATCAGCATTCTCCAATAAGCGCAGTATTTTCAATCTGTGATTTAGGGGAAGAAAGTTAAATTTTAAACTTTTTTTTAGATCATTCTTTTCTAGTTCACCAACAACATTCCCGTTGTGATCATTTGTGTAACTCATCTCTTGCATTCATGAAGATAAAAATGTTTGTTAAAAAATTTATATTAAAATATGTAAAATTTTATTCGTAGCTCACAATTACAACCACATATAACACCAGTTTCAAATATTGACACAAAAATATTAAAATCGCAGGAAATATAAGCAGTCATACGAAATAAGTTGTAACTGCGCATGCGCAAATACTATCTAAAATTAATTTTCATAATTTAATAAACAAATGCTAGTTGCAACTTATAAAAATATGCAAATACTTATATGTCATACATATTTAACGTTTCTGATTGTGTTACAATGTTTGAAAATAAATTTAAAAATTGATTTATTTTGTATAATGCAATAGTATGCGTCTCTCAAAACTAAATATAAATTATTCTGATTATGAATAGTATAAAATTATTGTTAATTTCAACTGATATCATGAAAGTCTTTACAGGTCTTGGAAGAATAGAATGTATTGGATTGAATGGTCAGAGTAGAAGAATTGTTTATACTCCTGCCGCCTATCCTTTTGGAATAGCCATTCACGAAAATTATATCTATTGGACTGATTGGGAAATGTAAGTGATGTTTCGTTTTGTTTTCATTTTAGCTTCAAGACATTTTTTTATCTTTAAAAAACTGTTGAATAGACCTAAAAATTAACATTTTCACTTACTCACCAGCGGTCAGTAGATCCCTTTTTCTTACTCGCGAGCGTTTTGCAAATTTTTCGACTCACTACCGAAATAAGCAATATTCTCATCCGATTTATTTGAAGAAACTTTTATAAATTGTCCGATTTTTTCGACAGGCACGTTTTAATTTCGCCCATTTTTCTGAAGGGTCCGTTTAAAATTTGCCGATTTTTCATATAGGGTACTTTTTAAGTGTACGCTGATTTTTGTGGTTGCGACCTTTTACAAAAACAGACTCTTCGCAAAATCGCTTTCAAGATCATCGGTTTTCTGAAAAGTCTTTGTTTTTGTTCTCAATATTCTCTTAGATAGAGTCCTGTAAAATTCATTTATCTATAGCCAGTTAAAGAAATTTCACTGCTAAAAAAAAAAAAAAAATCCGCAAGGTTACAGGGAAAGCCCGGTAGCAGCGATTCCAGATAAAACCCGTAAAAAAAAAAACCATTGGTTTAATGTTTTTTACGAGCATAATGTTTTTTACGGGCATGTAACATAATTTAAGGTCATTGTATAATTAATTTAAGGTTTAAACTTTTTTTTTTTTTACGGACTTTGTCTGGAATCTCTGCTGTCGGGCTTTCCCCGTGATTTTATACGTTTTTTTGTTTTTGTTTTCAGTGTTGCGCTTTTTTTGTTGCACAACGGTGTGTAGTGTTGCAATATATTTTTATTACATATAGCGATTATTTTTCATGTTTCATGTAAATCTTTATGAGTTGTCGTTGCTTTATAGGATGTGCTAATCATTTTTAGCTACAGTTATCGCACGGAACTAAGTGGATCACAAATATGCGCCCAAAATTAAAATTACTGGATAAGTAAATTTCAAAATGGTGAAATTAAATATTTCATTTTCATAAGGTAATGTAGTGCTGGACATCCAAAATGTAAACCGTGCGTATACCTCCCTAGAATATGCAAATTATTAATATTTCAGCTCAGACACCTAAAGGTAGTAACAAATTGTATAAGAACTGTATTGTATGTTACCTGTAAATTTTATACTATATGCCAATGTACAGCGTGTTTGTAGTGCAGTAAGAAAATATTTAAGTCCTGACTTTTCATGCGTTAAAAAATAGGGTGACCGGAGTTAGTGGAGATAAGTGGCCAGTTGGAATAAGCTTCTATATTGTAAAAAAAATAACGGTAGTTTTTACAGCAGAATGTGCTGACAAAAAATGTGTGCTAGCATATTCTTTTGTTAAATAAGGTAATTTACAGCAAAAACGTCTATAAAATACGACTCTTTTAAAGATGTTTCTGTTGTAAATTTGTAAATTATATCATTTTAACAGCAGAATGTGATAGAACCTCTTTTTGCCAGCACATTCTGCTGTAAAAACTACCGTTATTTTTTACAGTCTGGCCACCGTGCAGTTAGAGTGTCATCTCGCTGGTGGGAAGTATGTAATGGTGCACTTTCAGTCTGCTTGGCAGCGTCATAAAGGAAAGATCTCTGTTTCATCACTTTTCTGACTGAAGAATGAGTTTTTTCATTGTAAATTTTTATGTTATGGTGAATAATCTTATCTTTCTGATGTTTGGGATTGTTTGGTATCCATTATTGTGGATATCTCTATGGAGCCAGTTTGCATAGTTAGTTATGGGGTCAAATGGTATAGCTGAAAAAGCTATAGAATAGCTTATAACCTTCCTTAATATACTTCAAAGGCTGAAAAACCTCTTTTCCCCTCAACCTCCAGCCAAGATGATGGAGAGGGTAACTCTCATTTTTCCTCATTCAATAGTTATTAGAAACCAAGGAAAAATTGTAGATGACTAGACGAGTATGATTGAATTTGGTACAAACAAATAGCAAAAATCATGCTAAGATTAAACCCATCGGTTAAAATAAGCAGGCACTAAAATCTAACATTCGAGGTTCATTTAAAACTTTAAGTCATTAAGTTAATCCTATTTGAATAACGCTTGATATAGCTGTAATAATAAGGAGACTATTCTTCTTCTTTTTCTTTTAAGAAGAAATCATTGTTTGTTATATATTTAAGTAGATCTATTTTTTTTTTTTTTTTTTTTTTAATTTATTTATTTACTTTTTTTTTCAATCTTTATTGAAATAAAATGTCTTTCTTCAAATATTGTTGTATTCTACCTACCTATCTGCAGCCATATCACGTTATGCCAATTAACACCGCACTGAAGTTAGTTGCCATGGTTGTTAGAAAATGTGTTTTGGGTATTACCTAAACACGGGTTTAATTAATGGATTTTGAATGATTTTGTAGTCAAAAAGTTAAGACATCCACCAGAATTTCTCAAAGTATTACACACACACAGAGAGAGAAGAGCCCCGTTTTTCCTACAACAAGTAGGATTTCCCTAAACTGAAGACACTTCATGAGAGGTATCAAACCTTATAAAAATGGTTTTTTTTTAAACAGAAAAAAAAATATGTTCATAATTTTGTCTTGGTGCCTATACTTTATTATAAATACCACATAATTGTAGTTATACGCAGATACGCACACAGCAGTGCATTTTGAGTACCATTTTGACATGTGTAGTAATCAGAGATGGGCGTTATTTCACGTGACATAATAAGTAATATTATTATTGCATTGTATTCTATTAGCACGGTAATATATTACTAAAAATATCCTTTTAAAAAAATAATATTTTCAACTTTATCTCTGCACGCGAAATAGACAAGAAATTTCTGGCGATAAAACTGATATAATACACCTTCATACAAGTAAAAAGATTGAATTTTTTTTTTTTTATATAATTACGTTTTTACTTTCTTTTATTTAATTTACAAAATGCAAAGGCAATATTATGAACGCCGGCTAGTACCGAAATCCAACTCATACGAAAATTGATAGTCCAAATCGCGTCATACGGTAGGAAAAAAGCACCGAGTAACGAATAAAACATCCATCTTTTCGCATCTAACAATCCCCGCACCCCACATGTTACATACAGCATCATACATACAGTAAATGGGTAACGAAAAGACTCGTATCAGACTTCCCGCACAAATGTTCTAACTTTGTTCTACGGCATGTGGACGATAAGACCCATTCGACGCAGGATACAGTAATGGAATATGCAAGTAACGAGAAACGAGACAAATTCCAGAATGCCGATTCGCTACTTCACGTCTGAAAGAATACCTTTAAGGAATACATACGGTTTGATGCAGCTCTGCTACTCAGTGATATTCTCAGTCAGTAATCTCTTTCCATGTTCATAAAATTATTGTTAAAAAAATAATACAGCTGAGCTCTTGAATATTTTCTAGAATGTATTACGGAATATTTCTTGTGAAATATGTTAATCAAAATAATTTTAATAAGCAAGATATTTTTAACACCTAGGACAAATAACATCGTGCTAATATTCACCCTTGATATTAACTTAGAAATGATTGTTTGGTGTTGATTATTTTTCATGGGATAGTAAAATCGTTTCGGTATAGAGTTAGTTATAGGGATTCTCTTGTTTGACAGAAATGCTTGCAAGAGGGGAAGAATGTGAGTGATGTTTATGTTTATGTTTACGGATTGGGGCGTTTTTTATTTAGATTTCGCTGGTAGCTAGTAGGATGTTTATTTGAAATTGATGATGGCAGATGGGATTCAAATTACATAATAGCGTGTGACGCATGCAAATGTGCTTGGGAAGATTTTACTTTTTCATATGTTTTTATGTGGCGATAAATTTGATAAGAACATGCGTATTCGTATTTCGCTTTTCCTTTTCTTATTTATTTTAATCAGTTAATTTCTTTATCTGATTTTTTTACAGACACTTTTTTATGATGAGTAAAATGATTAATTATTTATGGTCGTATTTAACCGTTCAAGATCCGATTGGGAAAATCGCATTATTCGATTTTGTGAACAAAATTTAAATTTTATAACAACTGTTCCGAATTTAAAAAAGCATCTTAAAAGACGTCATCCCACTGTGATTAAGAAGAATAATTCGATTGTCAATTTGAAAGTTTTTTTTCTACCTAAAAACCGTACATCAGTATCTTGTATGGGACTCTTTTTTTTTTTTTTTTTTTTTTTTTTAAGCCGGAAATTCAATTTCAAAGCACCTTTTACGCCATAAAACTAAAAATATTAATAAATTGTTATTTTTGAATAGCAGTTGCTTTTCAATCAAATAAAATTATTTTACTTTTCACATAGTACTAAATATTTAATTCTATATAAAATGTATACATATGATTTTATCATTAAAATATGTTTTAAATGCGTTAGTTAAGTTTTCTTTTTCTAAACAATGCACTTAATAATAAGATAAATTAATCTTATCTTTCGTTGAATAATATTTCTAAAAGTCAATTATAACGTAATTGTTCTGAAATAATCATTGCAGTATAGTTCTAATGTTATTTTTATTATTTTATTTTATTTTCATGTAATACATTATTTGGCAGTTTAGGATTTGGAATGTTGTAAACTTTTTTAATAAAACATTTTTTTAAACAACTGAATAACATTTTTTTGAATAATATAGTTTATATATTGGTATTCTTTGTTACAGGAAACGGATGTATGTTATTCAATATTTGCAATACTCCGTTTTCGTATGTGCGTACTTCTTCAGGATGAACGTTTCATGGACTATATCTTTTACTACTATTATTTTATGATAGAAATTTTATTTTTTAAATAAAATAAAATATGATTATATTAAGTGAAAATTACTATTCGAAAGTGTTATTATTCAAAAACGTAAATCGTATGCACTATGTACGACACGTCTATATAATGCATTTCTTGAAGTCCCATTTCAATTAAGTAGCAATACACACTGTTAAAAATTTCAACAGAAAACTCTGTGTAATCTATTATCTTAAGTCTTACGTAAAATTACAGAGAAAAATAAACGGAGATGTTTAAAAAACTTATTTTATACATTCATTATAATAATTAATATTAATTTAATTAATTATTGGTGAGAATATATTTCGGACGGAATGCTTTTTCTAAAGTAGAAACAGTCATTTTTAATTTTACTTAAATAACTAAATAATAAAATTAGGTAAAAATGCAGAATAATGATTGAGAATCTCGATTATTCACTTTTAACTAAGAATTACTGTAAACTTACAGAGACTCTGAATAAATATTTACATTAAATTTACAGAAATTTTTAACAGTGCAGGGGTGCAAGAGTTTCCATCTCAGGACGAAAAACTTACACCAGCGTATTTTTATCAATAATTCGTATCATATTTGAGCTTTAATTTATTGCGATTAATAGAAATTATTGGTAACGAGTGCTGATGAGAGTGTTTTATTTTGAAACAGAAACTCTTGCACCCCTGTAGAAATAAATTACGAAAATAATAGGATATTGGAATTATATTACCATAGACAGTTACGAAATGAAGTAACCTATTATTGAAATGTAACTGTTTATCCCCTCCCTACACTGTAAAAAATAACTATTACCAGCTGCAAGAAACTCTCTGTGATTGGAGGAAATAATTATTTTCTCCAATCACAGAGAGTTTCTTGCAGCTGGTAATAGTTATTTTTTACAGTGTACACTTATTTTTTTACAGTGTACACTGTAAAAAAATAACTATTACCAGCTGCAAGAAACTCTCTGTGATTGGAAAAAATAATTATTTTCTCCAATCACACAGACCTTTTTAAATCAAGCATTAAATGAGGCCGAAAGCACGTTGTAACCGTTGATTAGATGACCGTTTACAGTCAGACGTATGTCTAGACAGCATGTGCTATTATGAATTTGATTATACTTGTAGCATCCTAAACATAAATGCATTCCAAAAGCATACTGGTATGGCCCAAATTCTTTATAAATCGTGAGACAATTCTTTATATTTTTCTTTCATTATTAAAATGTAATTTTTTTATAAAGAACTTTTTTTACACCTATCATATTTTGGTTTCTAGAAAATTTCTTCATCGTGTAGACATTAATGGAGGCGAATCAGAACCTCTGGAAATTCCAGCAGGAGGAAGTGGAAGAATGTACGGTTTGGTATCTTTACCATCCTACTGCCCGTCAGGTAAAATATTTTCTCATTATTACAATATTATAATAAATAAATAAATAAATGACAGTAAGGGACATTGAACTCTTCTTGGAAACATTATAAACCAGGATGTTGTGGCGATCACAAAAGTTCTTTTTGTAATCATATAACAGCACCGCTTACCGTTTTACATGCACAAAATTTTAATCACCATAACGTTTCACAATGAATATTTTACAAATGTATTTTGGTGCGAATTTAATCGAGAAATGCTGAGATGTAATCAAGTGAAAATTCGCAGAATTTAAGTAATAGCAACACCACTTTTAGGCCAATATGCACTAAAATTAAAGCAGCATGGTTTCTCAATAGCTATTTCATAAGTCAACTTATATGCACTTACACAGGATAGAAGCTGAGACATTGTCTCCGTAAAAAAAAAAAAAAAAAAAAAAAAAAAAAAAACACCATAGCAGCGCCATTTTTTGGTGATGAATGCCAAAATCTAATCAACACCAATTTGTAACAAGGAACAACCAAATATAAAGCATTGTAGAATTATATCCGTTATTTTGTGAGATAATTATTTGCCTGAATAAGTAGCACACGCAGACAGTAAGCATACAATTTTCTAAAACAGTCAAATCTATAAATTATCAGAAATTGAAAGGAGGAAAATCTTTCGAATCCAATACTTTCATCTACACTGTTAAAAATTTCAGTTCAAACTTGAACCACTATATTGAGTAAAATTATAAGCAATACCATAATATGGTTCAACCTCAATTTTAAGTTTTCTACTTGTGATTAAATTACTCCTTGTGATTGAATTTAAGTTGCACCAAAACTTGGAGCTACCATGAATCTACTCACAAGGGAAGTATGAATCAGTAAAATTCCTGTTGAAACCAAATCAAGCTTAAATTAAAGAACGTGGTCAAAAATATAGGGAAAAATGCAAATTTTATGCATCAATTCACCCATGGGACAAGATAAAATCCTAGAAAATGTAACCCCTTTTATCAAAATCAACGAAACAGAATTAGCGGGCAAGAAAGCGTAGCACAGTGGCAGAGTGTTTGACTTGAGACAAGACGGTTTTCAGTTCGATCCCCGTCTGGGTCGAATTTTGAATTTATTATTATTATTACTATTATTTAAAACATAATACCGATATTTGGTTCAACATAAAATTACCAAATCATGACAAAATGTTAAACTATCGGCTGGTTGCAGCTACTTGACTACCAAGTTTTGGTTCAAACTAACACCAAATTTTTAACAGTGTATTTTTCTGTTTACTTTATTCTACTTATACAGATTAAACTAAAAATTGCAGCATTATGCGTTTCGAAAGCGTACCCAAGTCATGAGGTGCGTGACCAAAGCATTTGTGCAACGTCTAGTTTTACCCCTCCTTTTCTGTTTGCTACATGGTCTCCTGTTCAAACAAATATAATTTTGTATTTTCTTAATTTAAAAGAAAAAAAAAAAATGTATAATTTACTTGACGAAAGTTTAATCACCATCCGTATAATTTACAAGGAAACATTCAAAAGGTATCATTTTCAAAAAGTATTGAAAAAAAAAATATATGTGATTCTACTCTTCATAAAACACCAGAAAATAAAAAAATTATCGGCTGAAATTAATTACAGCGACCACAAAAAATTATCAAAATTAAGCATATTTGGCGATTTTACACTGCTAGGCGATTGATTTTGAGTACTAGGCGGAAAAGCAAAACACGGTTCTGTTCGTACACGGCAATCTCGGTGCTAGAAAGCGTATCGCCTAACAGCGCAAAATCGCCAAATATGCTTAATTTTGATAATTTTTTGTGATCGCTGTAATTAATTTCAGCCGATATTTTTTTCATTTTCTGGTGTTTTATGAAGAGTAGAATCACATATATTTTTTTCAATACTTTTTGAAGATGACACCTTTTGAATGTTTCCTTGTTAGTAAAATATACAAATGATCAACGTTTCAGAAAAATGGCATATGAAGGTATCAGAAATTCTAAATGTAGAAATTTATTTATATTATTATTATTTATCTACCACGACTTTTTTTTTTTTACAAAAAGTAATGTGGTAAAGTTTTTAGAATTATAAATTTAATAATTTGTACATATATACTTTTTGTCGCCTAACATTGACAACAATTAGTGCAGTGCAAAAATATAGTAAACATTGATCAAATTGGTTAAAAAATTTGCAACTCAGCACTACGCTTTCACTTTTCTCTTTCATTTTAATGAGTTTAATTTTACTTATTTTGGTAATTTACCTAAATGAATTTTAATTAAATTTTTTAAGGTATTTTTTATAATATTCTAACGATTATATAAATAATCTGTACTATATAAGGGTTGATCCAGATTTAAAATTTTGGTTTCCTTTTTCGTAAACATAGTACTTTTGTGAAATAATTATTTATTTTTGTAAATAATAAAATATTGTTAATAATAATAATAAAAAAAAAAACTTCTACTTGAACAATCTTTCTGTGGAGTGTTTAACATCAACTTAGTAATATTTAGTTGAACCGACTAATTCAAAATAATACTGAAAACATGGAAACAGTTTATAAAAGGATCATTTCTATAAAATAAAATCTTGTGAAGATTTTCATTTTATGAATTAGTATTTTGTGAAGAGTCCCTTTTTATAGATTTGAATTTCGTGAATGGTCTCTTTTTATGATCTAGAATTTCGTGAAGGGTCCCTTTTTACTTTCTTCTATATGTAATATAGAGAAAGTATTGGATTCGCGAAAATTTTCGACCTCCGTTTTTTGACGGATCTACACGTTTTGGGATGTTCTGAACACGAATTGATAGTTTTTAAAAAATGTCTGTCTGTGTGTCTGTCTGTCTGTATCATTTTTTTGTGGACGCTGTATCTCACGAACCAATGAATGAAATTTAACCAAACTTGGTATTTAGTAGCACCCTGACATGAACTGGTGCCCATTAGATTTGGGGATCAATAGCTCAACAGGTGGCGTTGTGAACTCATTTTATGCAAATTTTTAACATGGCAGCATAGGACAAAATTCCGTATAAATGAGCATAAAGAGAGTTAATTTAAACTTGTGATTGTAAAATTAATATGAATTATTGATAATAGTAGTAGTTAACTAGGAAAAAAAATTTGTGCATGGGGGGGCATCGGTCCCCCCCGGGAGGGTTAAATTTTGAAGATGGGTATCATTCGAAAGATCTCGTCAATACCTTTAAAACGAATGGTTGAACCATAAATCTGTGATAATTTAAAACAAAGTTATCGAATTTTTTTACTTTTAACAAAAAAAAAAACTTAGAAAAAAATCGTATTTTTTTTTTTTTTTTTTTTTTTAACGAAATTTTACCAAACTTGGTATTTAGTTGGTCCCCGACATAAACTGGTGCTGATTATATTTGGGGATGAATAGCTCAACAGGAGGCGCTGTGATAGCATTTTATCTAAATTTTTAACATGGCAGAATAGGACAAAAATTCGTATAAATGTGCATAATAAGAGTTATTTTACACTTGTGATTGTAAAATTAATATGAATTATTGATAATAGTAGTACGTAACTAGGAAAAAAATTTTGTGCATGGGGAGGCATCGCTTCCCCCCCTGGGGGGGTAAATTTTGAAGATGGATATCATTCGAAAGATCTCGTCAATACCTTTAAAACGAATGGTTGAACTATAAATCTGTGATAATTTAAAACAAAGTTATCGATTTTTTTTACTTTTAACCAAAAAAAAAAAAAAAAAAACCTAGAAAAAAAATCGCAATTTTTTTTTTTTTTTTTTTTTTAATATTGTTACTGATTGAATATGTATAGGAAAATATAGAAGAAAGTCTTGTGGTGGCCACAACATACTAGTTATGATGTGGAATAGTTTGAAGAGTCTCTTTTTATGTGAAATTTGTAAAGGGCAGCAATAGGGGCACAATTTTTGTTTGGATTGATCCCTACTATATGTATATTGTTAAAAAATATTATTATTATTTTTAATTTTCCCCGTTGTTCGTGAAATGCAAACTCTATATTTATTTATGTTTTTTACAGAATATTTCTTTATATTTGTGTTTGCTTTATTTACAGTAAGCAGCCCTTGTGCAGTAGAAAATGGCGGATGCCGCTATTTGTGTCTTCCAGATGGTAGGGGTAGTCGATCATGTGTTTGTCCGGGATCCAGTGAAGATGGTGATGAAGAAGACATTAAATGTAACGAGCTAATCCGCTGAATTCCATCCTTTACTTAAATCATAAGAAATCAACATTAGTTTCATCTTATATTCATTGTTACCTAAATGGTATTCTTTGAACTCTAAAATCTCACGAATTATCATCATTTCTTTTATGTATTCACTTTCAGTGTTGTTTTCATCCCTTTAATTATTCCACGATCAAACGTAATCGATGTTTATTGTGATGTGTATCTTTGAGAAAATAAATGTTTCTAATAAAACAAATTACTTTAATACCATTACATTAGTACAAATTTATTTCAACGAAAAGAAACAAATTAGCTTTACATCGGACAACTGAAATCAACATGAAGCACACGATAAAAGAACGTAAAGGAGAACTGCGATTTGAATCCAATCTGAACGCGATTTGGACCAACCTCCCTCCTTCCACAAAAAATAAATAAATAAATAAAATAAAATAAAATCTAGATGTACTATAAAGTAGAAATTTAGTAAGTAATGAAATCTGAAATACTTGTTTAAATTATAAAATAAAGTAATTGTGCAATGTTACAAAGTTGGTAAATAATTTTAATATAAATCAAAAATGAGAGTTACTAAGTTATAATAATACTTAAAAAAGCTGAAAAATGCATAAGTGATACTTTATAATCAGTTGTGTTATTTACGTAAAAATAACCGACCCAAGTCACAAAAATAAAAACTCAACCTGGTATGAAGGAGCAAGCGAATTTTTCTCTTGCCTAAAACATGTTTGAAATTCTCAGAGAATGAGTAATATAATCTCAGAATTTCATCAGTTCTTAATAAAACCCTGGCCAACTAAGATCTTCTCGAACATTTTGGTATCATAAAGAGAAAAATTCCAATGCAGTTCTATGCAGCAAGTTTTAAAGAATCTTTTACATTAAGCTCTGCTATAAGACTGCTCTGGAAAAAAAAAATCGAGATATGATACCATTTTTGCTGATTCTTAAGTAAAATGACCTCGTGAATCCGAACATGACTCCCATTTTGCCCAGTCACCCACCGTTTTGTACATATACAATCCTCTCCCTTAATTTCCTTTCCTGTTTGATAATTTTATGACCATGAATTTGATTTGAAGAATGAAAAATAATTAATTTAACACCTAAAAACAAAAAAATATAAAGTTTAAAAAATAACAGATAAAAAAAATATAAGATATGTAATACATAATTTCAGTGGCAAATTCCCCCCCCCCCCCCCCCCAAAGAAAAAAAAAAAATCTCTTGTCGCAAATGTCAATGTTTTAGAATTTTCCAACTCTGTAGCCACTCAAAAGATATTTAACTGAAAAAACAATTTTCCACCCTCCTAAAAATCAAATTTATAGCCATAAAATCACCTAAAAATAATAAAAATAGGGGGCCACATTTCTAAAAAACGGTGGGTGATAGGGCAAAAATGGGCGTCGTATTCTGATTCAGGAGGTCATTTTACTTAAGAATATGCTGAAATAGTGTCAGAGGCAATTTTCATGCCGAGCAGTGTAATTAGTAATGGGGCTTCTCGTACTCCTCTCGACACACCACTTACATGCTGCTGAGAATAAAATTATACGACATAGATTCTCTCAATGGATTACCAAAGAGAAATTATCACAAGCCGGCGAAATATCGCCAAAAGCTTAAGATTTGGGAAAATTTTACTTGTTAATTTGATGGTTCACTCACTGAAAATCAAGGTTACTTATGCATATGCAAGTGAATTTTCAGAAGAAACTATGATCAAGGGACCCATTCTATTAAAAGGGGTTTAAGGAGTTTTAACTTTAAAGACATTGATTTTTTATATATATATATATATATATATTGAAATATGAAAAATTCTCATCATTTTGATGCTTCATTTATGATTCTGCGTACTTTGATTTATATGTTATGAGTAAAATTATAACTTGTGTCAATACTGAACTCCGTTATATTTTAAAAATGTAACGCTTCTTTTCCCAAACGTGTTTTTTCAACACTATCCTCAACATTTTCAAAAAATGTCTTTAAATTTTTTATACAAAGTTTCGCACACACATTTAAGGTTATTCGGGGAAAGACGTAAGTTTGTTCCTAGCACTTTTACGTGTCAAAAGATGGTAATACTGATCAGCATGTGTGAGAAGTCTTGTCCTGCAGTGAGTGCGTGGATTGTGAACTTATTTTAATTTATCCCCTTTAATCGCTGTTATTTTAGATCTTGTGAGCGTTTAACCTTATGAGTAAAGCCCTTATAATATTCGGTTGCTCATATTTAAAGTTCATAAACAGATGTTTTACTTTAAATAAGATATTAGCAATATAACTGAATTCCTTATTCTATTACACACAGAAGGTAAGCAGAAGCGGCCTTAACTTTGCAGCCATACGAAAAGAAGCATGCGTGACTTCTTCACCCCATACCTGGGGGAAGGCGCAACATGGTTCAGAAATAAATTAAATGACTTTTAAATTTTATGTTTTATTTTATATAGTACATTACAGTGTAAAATATAAATGAAATTAATAATTATAAATATAATATCATAATAATTATCATTTTTATAACATTAATTTAATAACCTCTTCAATCCTGAGGTCAACGTATGGGGACCTCTCTTTTTTGCTGCATAAAATCTAAACCATTTAATGTTTTTAGAATTTAACTAGACTAATGAAAAGCTGAATTACGTGGCTTTAAAAAGGTATCAATATATTGCATCACAAAACAAAGTTTCCTTACAAGATAAATTGTTGTTTCATCTAGAATCATAAAATAGCTTACAAACAGTATGGCCGAAAAAGTAAGTCACATTAATAATTGCTGAAAATCCTTAAACGCTTTACAAAATGAAAAGTTACAACATTGTGCACTATCAACCATTACAAGGCCATAAAATCTTTAATTATGCCACACTTAAACAGAGTTTAGTAATTTAAAACTTATGCAAATGAACCCCATTTACTAGCCCCCTAAAATATCAATTTAAAAAAATACACTTTTCTATAACCTATAATGCCACCACATGCGTCTAAAAGCCACGAAATTTTATTTATGTTATTATTAAAGCTTCAGGTGCGAAGAGGTTTAACTTTCAAGTCTTCAGTAAGAATCTCTCCTGAATATAGCTTGGAGCAAGGCAGTCACAGTAGGAAATGAACTTGTGGGTTTTCAGCTACTGGAATTTATAACCCATAAGCAATCTCAGATCACGCGTATGCTATCTCTCTTGGTTCCAGCAGTGATACAACTGTTAATTTTCCAAAACATGTGAAAATAGGTCTACACCAGTAGTTACTTCCACCAGCAGAGCTAGAATCAGTCGACTGTCTCCAGCAGTTGCCTCCACTAGCCTTGCACATCAAATGCAAGAAATGGTAGCACGAAGATTGCAATGGTGATCATTTGCACTAAATTAAATGATGTGCAGGCTACAAACCAGCACCCTTATTCTGTGATTTTTTCAAAAATTTTTGCGTATGCGCCTATGGAGGCCTTCCTTGTGAGTAAAATGCCTGTTACATTTGATCAACCAAATATCAGCGGTTAACGCTGGTTGTGGATGAAGCTGTCGTCCAATTATGGCTCATAGATGTTCGATAGGAGAAAGATCGGATTATCTTTCTAGGCCAAGGTACCAATGTTGACACACATTATAGAGCATGTTGGGTCACAGCAGTGATATGAGGATGAGTGTTATCCTGTTGGAAAATACCCCTTAAATACTTATCATCAATGGCAGCACAACCAATTCTATTACCAGTTCAATGTATTCATTTGCAATCCAGCAATTTAATAGTAATAAATTTACTGAATATGAAAACGGAAATGGAATTTAAAAATATGCATTATATTACGTAATGAATAAGTGTCATTTTCTCCACAGGAAAACGTGGGGTTTGGATAACCTTGACACTCACTGATAGAAAGCTTTCTGTTTATATACCTTATTCCTTCAATGAATAAAAGCGATATCTTGTATTATGATAATATAGGTATACATAAATCATTATAACATATCTTAGAGGTCTGTACGGGCCGGGCTTACGGCCCGAGCCTGGCCCGGTCCTCGGGCCGAAATTTTCATTTTGCTGTCAGGCCGGGCCGGGTTCGGGCTTAAATTTTTTTTGCAGGCTCGGGATCAATTTTTTTGCGTGTACTCGGGCGGGGCCAGACCTGGATGAAATTTTTTCCGGGTCGTGTCGGCCCGAATCTTTATCTAGTTTCCTCGTTAATCAACGAAAAACGAAAATCATAAAATAATTCTTCAGTTATTTATTTTACATAATTTTACAGATTGGTATGTCACATAAAATTTTATTTTGTTTAAAAAAAAATGTCTGTAACTTCAATTTAATTGCCAATCAGTCTGTCTGTTGCGATATGATTTTCCACAAATATTTTTAGCATGTCTCGAAATTAATATATTTTATTTAAAGTAATATTAGATGGTTTCCTATTCAAAATAGTATTCATGTCACTACTAGTTTGCGCAAATGTACAAACAAAATAAATTAGATACGTTATTGTGTATAAAACTTTGTGTCCTATGGTCTGTAGAGTTTAGGTGTTATGAAGGCTATAAAAATCCTTCCGCTGTAACTTTTTCTCTGAGGCTCCTTTTTCTTTTCTCCAGTGCACTGAACGAAAGTAGCATCATTTTTAGCATGTGCAAAAGCACCTTTTCTGTTAAATATGGTTGGACCATAGCCTCCTAAACTAGATGCCTGTCGCGTGGCTCGGAAACATCGCAACACTTGAAGCGGTAGACAGCGCCACCTGGTATAGATTGCGCGACTTTTTTATTCAACTGTCACCAATAATTTTAAGAAGTGATATATGATATATATAATCGACGTTTCTTCGATTCTATTTGCCTTTTATGTATATCATATCCCACTTTTAAAAAGTTTTGGTGGCTGTTGAATAAAAAAGTCGTGCAATGTGTACCAGGTGGCGCTGTCTTCAACTGTTGCCAAGTTTCCGAGCACGTAACAGGCATCTAGTTTAGGAGGCTATGGTTGGATTACATTAACGGTTTGTTTAACGGGTCACGTCAAAGATTCGGATACATTACGCTATGTAAGAGGAAATGTTTGAAAGTGCATTTTTAGTAGTATTAACCATTTTAAATAGCATGCATTTTTTTTTTTTTTTTTTTTTTACATATTTTTGAATCAAATTTTTCGATTTCATACGCCCGGGCCTAAAAATTTGGGCCGTACAGATCTGTAACGTATCTTATTCTGTCTTTAGTCTTAAGGTAGATGCCCAAAATTTAATTTTAAACAAGAATGAAAAACCATGCAGTACGCATTGATTATTAACACTTTCCAACTGTACGTACTTGTTGTATCATATAACTTTCAATATTCTTTGCCTACATTATCACACAACAGACAGAAGCAGTGAAGAGTACATACCTAGTCTAAATGAATTAAAAATTACTCTTAGATATTGTCGGAAAGTGTTAAAAATGCTTAACACAAAAGAAAATGCAGCCGTTAGGTTGTAACTCACTGCCGTTCTTAATGTATCTGATTATTTTAGTGTAGCCCTGTAAATCTGAAGGTTCATCATATAATATTCTATACAAAACATTATGTTAGACTATTAACAATACATAAAAAATTCTTAATTATATATACAGTAGAAAGTTATTTAAATGTGATTAAAAAAAATATCTGTCCTAAAACGCAATGTATTGGCATTTTCTTTGGTTGTCCCTGTACACAAACTACTTGTACAGAACCTATTAATGTCATTTTAAATAGGGAACATTCTGTAGAAAACTTCACTAATATATAACAATTTTTAAAAATTCTGAAAATATTTACGGACGCTGGGGACGGGAGAGAGACAGATAGAAAGATACACAACAGAAAATTTTTATTAATAGCTCTTAATGTAACTGAATATTTTTGTGTGGCTCTTTAAATCGATTGCTAATTATACTATATTCTATAAAAAGCAATCTTTTGTGCATATGAATAACACATTTCAATTTTATTAAGCTTTGTGCAAAGTTATAAAAATTTGGTTTATAGAAATACCTTTCCTGTCTCATAGAACGCAATCCTAATATCGAGTGCCCCTATACACAAACTAGTGGTGGTATTTAAACATTTTATATAGGAAACATCCGATATTGAACTTGAATAACATATTTCAATTTCATTAAGATTTGTGCACAGCATAGGTACTAAAATATGGTTTATAGAAATACCTCCCTTAGAACACAATGCTTTGGAATACATTTGGGTGTCCTTGTACACAAGCCGGTAGAGGTATTCACAGCATTTTCAACAGGGAACTCCCAGTAGTGAACTTGAATAAGATATATCAGTTTCAAAAAATTTGATAAATATTTATGGGAATTAAAGCATGGACAGACAGGCAGACGAACACACAGACGGACGCACAAACTGAAATCATACTCACACATAAAATTGTTAGAAAGTGTTTAAAACGCTTAATCTAAACAAAAGTGCAATTCCAATAAATTTTTATTAATATCTCTTAAAGAAACTAAATATTTTTGTGTGGCCCTGTAAGTCTAATGCTCATCATACTATATTCAATAGAAAGCATTCTTTTGTGCATATGATTAACATATTTCAATTTCATTAATCTTTGTGAAATGTAAAGTTATTAAAATTTGTTTATAGAAATACTTCTCGTAGAACGCAATGCTTTGGAATACTTTCCAGTGTCCCTGTACACAAACCAGTGCTGGTATTTACTCTATTTTACATAGGAAACATTCGATAGTGAACTTCAATAACATATTTCAATTTCATTAAGATTTGTGTACAGTAAAGATATCAAAATAGGGTATATAGAAATACCTCCCACAGAACACAATGATATCGAAAAATTTCGGGTGTCCCTATACATAAACCAGCAGAGGTATTCAATCCATTTTCAATAAGGAACATCTGGTAGTAAACTTGAATAACGTATATTAGTTTCAAGAAATTCCATAAGTATTCACGGGAGTTAGAGCTCGGACAGACAGATAAAACCGAAGTCATTAAAATGTTTCAAACTTGTTGGAAAGTGTCCGAAAATATTAACACTTTGGAAAGTGTTAAAAAATTACATGTATTGGGAAAAAATTAACAAGATACTAGTAAATCTCTTTGAACTAACACAGCTTTCAGTTCTTACATTTTAACACAATACTTCGTGGAGAAAAAAAAAGAAAAAAAAAAAGGAAGTTCCATAAATTATAATTGAAAAAACACATGTATTAGTTTAGGTTATTATGATAAACCTTAAGCCCTAATCACACGAGGCAGTACTGTAGCAGCAACTTCAAGTGTTTCCATGTTGAAACACTGGTAGAAAAATGTTGCCCGAATTCAAGCAACTTTTTCTCGCTGAAACGAAATTGTTGGCAGAAAACTCTGTGTTGTCATTATACTGTATAGGTTGCGAATTTCCAATCGAGCATCATTATTTTTGACAAAAAATTGTTCAGCATTCATTTCAATTTGTAATTCCTAATTTGTAAATTATTCAGCATTTTATATTTCGTGACACTGA
Source organism: Salticus scenicus (assembly GCA_963930645.1). NCBI lineage: Eukaryota > Metazoa > Arthropoda > Arachnida > Araneae > Salticidae > Salticus > Salticus scenicus. The sequence goes on from OZ005649.1 coordinate 180,539,594, forward strand.
AAATAATAAGAAATAAATAAATGAAACCATCACATTATTTTTTTTTCAAAAATTGTAAAACATTTATTTAAAAAATATTTTGTGCTCTTAAATAAAAGTGGAGATTCATAGAAGGCACACAATACAACTCTCTCAAGTAAAAAAAAAAAAAGTCTTGCACAAGCTTTCATTATCTTGTTTGCAATGTTTAACTCGCCGAAAAATGGCAATACGAGTAAAATTGTCACATAAAAACTTTCATTAAAAATATAAAAGCATAATGGCAATAAAACTGTCACATAAAAACTTTCATTAAAAATATAAAAGCATAATCAAATGAAATAAAAGTACCTGGGATAAAATACATAAAAAATAAGATATGTAGAAATAAGATATGTATATTATTATCAAAAAGTCTTTTAAAAATGTATAAAATAATCTGGTGTGTCACTCGTACGACTTCTCTTACCCTGAAATTTAATACTATAAATACAGGTTGCAGATTAAGAAGTAAGATAATGAGTACTGTTATGTAAACCTGTGTTAAACAATTCAAATTAGGCTTCGGAAGAGTTTTATATGATAATTAGTTCTATTTAAGGGGGGCTACCGCCCCCTCAACCCCCCGTTTCATTAATGCACCTACATTTACATAGAATTTAATTCGGTTATTAAAAAATAATTTATTAAAATTATTATTTAAAAAAATTATCTTTTATGATAATGAAGACGATTTCTATATTAGAGAAGTAGTATAACACTAAATAAAAAAAAAGTTGCATTTATTCTCAATAATACATTTACAAAAAAAAAAAAATGGTATAAATGAAAAAAATCGATAACTTTATTTTAAATTATCGCAGATTGATGGTTCAATCATTCGTTTTAAAGGTGTTGGCGAGCTCTTTTGAAAGATACCCATCATGAAGATTTACTCCCCCCGAGGGGGACTTCCACCCCAGGGGGGGGGGGGGGCGAGGCTCTACATACACAACATTTTTTCCCCAGTTGACTATCTCTATTACAAAAAAAAAAAATATGTATATATTCGTTTAATTTGTGTAGTGCAGTCTATAGATGTTAAACTATACTTACCTGCAATTTCCCCCATAGACGTAATGTATTTGAATACTTTTGAGTGTCCCTGTACACAAACCATTTGCTTCATCTCAACGAAAAGCTTACTGTAGCATCCCTATATGATACACATTTATAATACCGAGTTTGGAACTTCTGCTACTATTTGTTCTTGAGATATGCTGATGACAGACACACAGACTACTCGCTAAAAACATGATTTTCGTATTCAGGGGACCTCAGAACATATAAATATAACATAAACTCATGTTCGGAAATTTGACCCTAAAACAATATTTTCTCGACCTTATGGGTAAGAGAAAGTAAAAATATTGTATCGTAAAAAAGCTTGAGATATCAACATACCTAAACAGGTATCACTGAGATGAGAATTTTAACATTATATGTGGGGGTGGTTTCCCTCTACAAATACAGTACCAGATTTTAATAAATAAAATTACATAAAATTATTATGATACCGAAATTTTTGAAAAGCTTTTTCAATCTATTTAATATAGAGCACACACTTTGGAAAATAAAATATGTTAAAAAACTTTTTAACACTTGAACTATTTCAAATTGTTCTAACATGTTCAGTTTTTTCCCTCACTGTAAGCTTAGTAATAACTTTATTTCTTTTCTTTCTTTCCTTTTTTTTTTTTTTTTTTTTTTTCATCCTGGTCTTATAATTAATTCTATAAATAAGAAATCGATGAAATAAAAATTAACTTTAAAAAAAAAATAAAAGGATTTTGAGATAAATCTTTTGGCTTTTTTTTTTTTTTTTTTTGGCTACACTACTTACCAATAAGTATTTGGACACTTTCGAATTTAGACATTTTGTCAAATATCCAAAAAAGTTCTTATGGAATCATCTTGAAACTTTGGTGGTAGCGTAAAGAACATGTTGTACCTCAAATATTTCAGCAAAAGTTGTGTCTTGAAAAGGAAAAGGGGACCAGTAAAAAATTCAAGAAAAATCAAAATGTCTTGGATCACCGACTGTAGCATGTGATTAAGAGGAATATTCTCACTATCTGCATAAATGTTTAAGACACTATCACGTATATTCATGGAGATATAGCGGTATTTTTAAAACATTGCAAAAAAAAAAAAAAAAAAAAAAAAAAAAAAAAAAATCCAATTTTTTCATTATAATTTAATTATTTTTTTTATTATTTTACGTAGGGTATTAGACCCAGAGCAAAGACAACTTCAGAAATTTGGCATACTTTATTAGACACAGCTTACTGCAATCAGAATTCAAAAATGTTAAATATCTTAAGAAATATGAGCATTTTTACTGAATAATTTTTGTCTACGCATGCGCTAGCTGTTTAAAAATTTCGATTGCATAATTTAATAGCTAAGTGTATTGAGCAACTTATATGAAAACCCTAAACAAATATCGTGTTAATTCAACAAGTTATGAGAGACAGAATGAACAGAATTTCAGTTCTCTCAAAATGAAAGCTGAACTATAAGGGGTTTTACTCACATTTTTACTTCGATTCAATCAATGCCCAATGGCAATACAGAGATCGCTGATTGTAAATAAATATTGATAAAATCCCCTATCATCTTCCTTTTTCTTTGAGAACTGAAAATTCTGTTTATTAAGAACTCCAAAAGAACTTTTCTATATATTTGACAAAATGTCTAAATTCGAAAGTTCAAATACTTATTGGTAGGTAGTGTATTAAAACAGGAATAAACTACTACGTCAGAAACGCCAAAGAAAAATTATTGAGGTGCATACAGCTGTTTCGGTAGCGTAAAGCGTACCGTCTTCAGTGCAAAAAGAATTCTGAATCTGGAGAAGTGCTCGTAAATATAGGAGAGGGGCAATACAGAGTTCATATCTGTACACTCATCACTGTCCCTCTCCTATATTTACGAGCACTTCTCCAGATTCAGAATTCTTTTTGCACTGAAGACGGTACGCTTTAGGCTACCGAAACAGCTGTATGCACCTCAATAATTTTTCTTTGGCGTTTCTGACGTAGTAGTTTATTCCTGTTTTAATATTCCAACGCCAAGTCTCCTGCTATTATAGGTAGTGTATATTCAGACACCCACATGATTAGTGTCAGAAGAAGATTCTCCCTGATAACTATCGGTATTTGTAAAAATCTCTCACTGCGTAAATAATGATACACCTTATATTAAATTGATGCATTTAACTGATATTTGCATATATTCTTTGCAATATATCTGCTTCTTCTTCTAATTCGTTTGCTGCTTTAATAATGTTTTCTGCTTCAGGACTAAGTGATCCCTTATGAATGTCAATAGACGTTAAAGCAATGCCAGCCACATCTAATGCTATGCCCAGCACAGCAACAGCTCCGCGAGTGACAGCTTTGGCAAGATCTTTCGCGAGTACTGCATTACTAGTAAATACTTTTGTAATGCGTACAGCATCAAAAACATCCTCTGTTAATGACATAACACCGACAACACTTCTAATGGTTAGAGATGCGCAGTCAAATACAAGTCGATTTTCTATGTTCAACAGCAGTAGGAAGATGGCAATCAGAACTGATATAATTGATGCAATTGCAAGAATTGGTACTGCTTGAGTCACACTTGGGGGTAAAATATGCATTATTTCATTTAATGCTTTTTCAATGTAACTCAAACGTTTGTAATCATTGCTCATTTTTACAGCTTTTTCAACTAATTTTTTTACGCTTTCAATTATATCTTTCACAATATCTATTTTTAGAATTTCAGTTAGACTTTTTTCTAGTTCAGTAGCATGTTCCAGCCAGCTATTCATTTCCTGAAAGTATTTTTTATCCTCATCGATAATTGCTTGAGCTTCATTTACTCTGTTTTTCAAAAGAATAGCCTCCGTAACTGATGTACCGATAGCTGTAGAACAGCCAGCTGCAGTCACGGAACCCCCTGCGATAGCTAAAGGAGTGGTCAATCCTAATGTTAATGGTATAGTAATAGCTGATGCAAGTGTCACAATACCTAAAATAATAAAAATACATGAATTAATATGTCATATTTTCTATTGAAAAAATAATATGAGCTAAACTTCAAAATTACTTCAAACTTTCTTCACACGAATTTTTTGAAAGTTGTTCTATATTCCTTGTTTGAACAATTTTTACATGTTCGTAAAATTAACTTCAAAAATCCAACTAAATAAAGTATACATTGCTAGACATTTCCTTAAAAATTTAAAAACTATTAAATAAAACTAATACATGCTAATCTTGAGCATTAATAACAAGCTTTTTTTTTTTTTTTTTTTTTTTTTTTTTTTATTGCACAAAATATTACATTAGATATTTATGGAGAAAATATATGTAGAGGAACCATAATAAAATCAAATCAATTATTTAAATTTCTTTTTCCAGATTTCACTCGTCTATACATACTTTGACTGGTCCGTTCTTCCATTATATTATATTTTTAAAAATATTTAAAAATTTGTAAACTGTTTGTTTTACTAAGACTTACTTTGTTTATAAATACACGTAAATCAAATATATATATATATATATATATATATGTAGAGAGAGGCATAGAAAGAGCTCTGAGAATTAATTACCAAATTAATTAAAGTTTAATAAAAAAAAATATTATTTACATATTATTTACAATATTGACCACATAGGTCCCATAAAACATATTATAAATCCACTTTGGATTCATTTCGAATTAATTACAACTTCAATAATCAAGCCACACAGGCAAAGATGTTAACGCTTACATAGCGAAATCGTAACTCCTGTTCACAGAGATATACCTTTTTCACGTAGAAAAGTAAAGTACAATAAAAAAAAAAGTTCTGATTCATCCTCGGCAAATGTCTGTCTCCTGGATGATGCAATTTCCTTTGATTGCACCTGAGTAGGCTCTTTTTTTTTTTTTTTCCTTCTCGCTCTTTTCATTTTTCTACATATATATTTGTACATTAATTTAAAAATACAGATGAAGTCTTATAAAAATCAAAAAATTATACTATAACTAGCTGCCTTCGGCGACCAGCTGGTTCGCAATCTTTGAAAAATCTCATCGTGTTAAACTGCTGCTTGTGACATCTGCTCTTCACTTCCAATTCAAATATGTTTTAAAATGATGTATTACTTATGAAATTATGTTAATTAGAAGCTGAGATACAAAAATAATAAAAACACTGTTATAAAAAGATTTGTGTCTGACTTTTTTGTGGTTTTCTCTGAAACTTGCGCTATTCCGGGCTAAGTTCCGTAAAAAAACTTTAATACAAAATGTGAACGGAGTATCGGAATTCAAAACTCTGCAAAATATAAAAAATAAAGACATTCTGGGTTTTCCGTAGTTTTCTCTGAAACTTCCGTACGGAATTTGAACGGCTTATACCAGTTTAAAAGTCTGCAATAAAAGTATTTAAAATTATCTTTGGAATGATGCATTATAAGTAATTTAATCATAATTAGAAATGGAAGATATTGAAATTTTAAAATATTAAAGCGCTATATGGCGACAGATTTGCTACATCTACTCTTCAATTACAATTCAAATAAGTTTTCAAGTGATATATTACTTTTGAAATTATGTTAAATAGAAGCTGAGATACAAAAGTAACATAAACATTGTTATAAAAAGATTTGTGACTGACTTTTCAGTGGTTTTCTTAGAAACTTGCGTAATTCCGGCCTGAATACCGTTAAAAATTCTTAGTGACATTGTAACGAGTAGAATTTCTGCGTCTGAGTTTAAAACGAATTCTTCTAACTGATTCCAAAAGGGCCCCTTTATCATCATTCTGAATGAGAGATAGTGAATATTTCAGAGTCCTATATCCGGTCAGCAAATCATGGAGGCAACCTTTCGATTTTACAGTTGTACCTCAATTAGGAAACGATAGCAAACATGTCAAAGGCTTAGGCCGTCTAGAATAATTTAAAAAGAAAATACAGTTTTTCTTTTTGTTTCAATATAAATTGAAGTTCTTTTTTGTAAATAAGATTATTAATTTAAATTTTTTGTATATTTTACTCTTTATTTATATTTTTGTTATTTAACCGGAAGTGAGGGGTGCTCGGAAAACCTTTTAAACATTACTAGGTGGCCTCTCATTGGTGTAACTCAGTTGCCTGTATGCTAATATGCGACTTTATTTTTAGTGAATTTTTCTCTCCAACCTCACCGAAAAATTCATCTTGGGAGGGAGATGCTGTAACGAGTAGACTTTCTGTGTCTGAGTTTGGAAGGAATTATTTTCATTGCTCCCAGAAGGGCCCCTTTATCATCATTCCATAGACCTTATATAGATAGACTACGCCACCAACAGGACTTCCCATTATAGTGAATGTCTTCAACATGAGGGTGTAAGTAATCTGAAACCTTCATCCTTTGCGGTCAGCGCCGTATGTCACGTGACAGAGAGTTGAGGGACATTCTTCCATAAGAAAGCACTTATTTTTGTAAGAATTCAAACAAAAAATTCTCCCCTTCAGAATGGTTTCTCACAAAAGAAATTTTTTTATAAATAATCTATGACATTTTAGCTCTCCAACGATGCGTAAATCTAAAGGTTTAAATAAAAAGTATGTGTAAAATAGAGAAATTAAAAAACTCAAAACTACTTTTCTTTCCTATGGAAAAACCACATAATATTCATTCTCGTCTCTCTCTCCAGGTCCGCATCACGTGATAATTTAGCTGGGGAAGCTACTTCATGTCGCAGACAGACAATGAGGGAAAATGCGTGGTCATCTATCTATATAAGGTCTATGCATCATTCTGAGTGGGGGATAGTGGATATTTCAGAACCCCATATCCGGTCAGCAAATCATGGAGATGCTTGAAGCTGTGTCACCTACCTCCCCTCTAGAAGCAGCAGGGAGTCGAGTGTCAGCCACCAGAGCTGGAAGTTGACTTTTGGAAGTACGGAGTGACAAGTCTCCGTAAACTTGTGCTTCTGAAAGAATCAGGGAGATTCTAATAGGGGACCAAGCAGTCCTCTTTTTATTACTGAAGATGTGAGGAATCATGATTCTTCTGCTACAACTTTACGAAAAACTCTGAATATTCTGAATCCAGGGCATCAAACAGCATTTCGACACGAAAATTAGGTTTTTTAATATTAACTAAAGTATGAAATTTAGGTGGCAACACTTACTTTCAATGTAAACTTAATTCTAGACCATGAACCTATAAAGAGAAGGACGGCGATCGCGATGTTTCAAGAATAACCCCAATTTTCTCCCTTCTATTCTCCGCAGACATCTCGGGTCATTGCAGCGCCATCACGCGGCGGTATCAGAAATTCCGTCTTTCGGATTATTGAAAGGTAAAAGAAAAGATAAAGAAGAATTGCGCAAAAAATCGCGGATTTTCATTTGGAAAAAGTTAATAAACTTTTATTAAATCCGCATCAACGAATAATGTTGTAGATTCCGAAAGTTCGATAATTTTAAAATCATTCTGCAAAAACTTTTTTGAGAAATCTAAAATAAATAATAATAATAATAATAATAATAAATTAGTCTTGTATTTCGTTTAAATAAATAAATAAATAAATAAATAATAATAGAATGGAACAATCAATTTGAAATGTTCCAAATAATAATAATAATAATAATAATAAGTGGGAAAAAATGAAAAAAAAAAAAAAAAAAAAAAAAAAAAAAAACCCACCAAGGAATTATATATAAGGAATATTTATCAATTGTTCTTGAAATCATTTTCACTATTTAATATTTAGCATTTGAAATAATTTGTTTTTAAATATCTACATTTTGAACTCGCACTAAACATTTTTCATTTATAAAAATTAAAACTTTCTTTCAATTATACACACACACACACACACATATATATATTCCACACATGTGCAATGAAATATTATAATAATTATTATATTTATATTTCTTGAAAATTATTAAATAAATACTCCCTGCTAACTAATTATTACTATAATTTTTCTTTCCTACAGCTCCACTAGTGATTGAGAGGTTCTGCCCTTAAAGTTGGACGATGGGAAGTGCTGGGTTCGGTCTCAGGTCACGCTTGTCGACCTAGCCATTCGGAGTTTTCCGTGTTTTTCTCCGAAACTCGCGAATGATATGGGCTAGTACCTCTTAGGTCCATGTCCCTAATGTAGACAATTCACCTTAAATCGAATACCAACATTTTAGAGGGTGGTTAAGTTAATAGGTCCCACCAGTTGCCGAGAGGTTCTGCATTCAAAGGTAGTAGCCGAGAAGTGCAGGATTAGACCCCAGAAAGCACTTGTCGAACTAGCTGTTTAGAGTGTTATGTGGTTTTCTCCGAAACTCACGTGAATACAGCTTAGGATCACTTAGAAAGACCCCTACAGAGGGCATCCTCTTTAGGTTCAAGTCCCTAGTACTAAGTCCCCAATAACTTTAAGCCAATAGAGGAAAGTTGTATAGAGCATGGTTCAAGTCCATGTCATTTGTCTGCCTAGACGTTTCTTATCTTCTACAAAACTTGCATAAATATGGGCTAGGATCCCTTAGAAAGACCCAAGGAGGCAATCCACCCTGGCACAAGTTTCTAGAGCAGACAACTGGCCTTAATATAGATAGATAGATAGATAGATAGATAGATATAGATAGTAATACTTGAATATACTCTAATAAGGTAGAATCAAGGTGAAAAATTAGAAATTAGTGAGCAGTAATCATTTTAAATATTTTCAAAAAATCTGAAATTCTAAATTATTTATTTTTAAATAATTTCTGGGAAAAATTAATATACTTAATAATCTCATAATTTAATGCATATGTATCTGCATTTTCATAATTATAAAATAGTAATTTATAAAAAGTTTTATAAAATTTACCACCCGCTTTCATAATAAATTTATCTAAAATTTTTCCAGTTACAGAGCGCAACTAATTAATATACAAAGATATTCAAAATAATTTCAATTCAATTTCGTTCAATAGGAGATAATATTAAAAAAAAATGTTTTAATACCTTTGTACTAAACCACACATAAGGAAATTGACCTTATTATTATTATGGTTAAAAATGTTTTCTGTGGAACAGGGTATGAGTACCAAAGATTTACTGTTAAGGGATACACAAAAATATTCAGATGCATTATGGGCTGTAGTTGAAAATTGTTAGAACTGCATTTTTAATTGTGTTAAGCGTTTTTAATAATTCAAAACATTGTTAATGCATGATTATGACTTTAATTGGTGTGTCTGTTCTTTAATTTCTGGTGGTATTTATAAAATACCTTAAAATTAATATATGTTATTTAAGTGCCAAGTTCTCTACTAAAAATGGTACAATAATACTGTACAGGATGGCTAAATAAGTTTTAGGATATATATAGGCTATACAAATGCAATATTTTCCTCAATTTTTTCTTTAGACATAAAGCTGTAAAGAAGCTTTTGTGAGATTTTTTCCTCTATTGCTAAAAACAAAATATATTTTTGCAGCCTTGTTTTTTGAAAATATAAAGGAGTACAGTAAAACAATATGTATTTTAGTTTTTGTTTGAAATTAAAGCCATAAAGATATTCTTTACTTTATTCTATATCCAATAGAAGAAAGTATTAAATTCGTAAAAATTTTCGATTTCCAGTTTTTGATAGATTTAAATGTTTTTAGAGTCCAGAACAGGATTTAATCTTTTTTAGAATATGTCTGTATAACAAAAATTTTATTCCAACTGTATCTCAAGAGCTACTTCAGAGAGTTTCATACAAATTGATATGTAGTTGCACCGTAACATAAATTAGGGTCTATCAACTTTTGGTGAAAATCATGCAGCAGGTATTGTTGCCCTCCCGTTTTCTCTGAACTTTTAACTTAGCGGTATAGGACAAAATTTCTTATAAATCTACAGAATTAGAATTGTTTTAATTGAATCCTTATGAAGTTAAAAATATTATTCATAATACAAATAGGGAACTAGAAAAAAATAATAATAATAATAATAATGGGCATGTAGGGGCAATGCAAATTTTTAATACTGATATCTTTCATCAATAAATTTAAACTGTATATTTGAACCCTTGACTTATGATAATTTAAAGCAAAATTTAATTATTATTTTCATAAAAGAAAAAAAAAAAAAAAAAAAAAAAAAAGCTCAATTTTTAAGATATCATTGTAGAACATAACATCAACATTATTTGGGCTTTTAGTATTATACTCTACCAAAAAAAAAAAAAAAAAAAAAAAAACTACATTTATTGTGGAAAATAGATTTAATAAATTTTAACAAATTATTTGCACTGAGTGAATTTGTAATAGAAAAATATAGAAGAAAGTTTTGTGATAGCTACAACATACTACTTTTTAACACGCTTTTTATTAGCTTCATCTGTATGTAGGATTGTATGTTTGTAACCACTCTGGGAGCAAACAAAAAATCTATATTGTAAAAAAAGACTTTTCCTACGTGAACGCTGTGGCTGTGAGGTAAAGCTCCGCGCTACGAACCTAAAGGCCTATCGTTCGAGCCCAGTCAGGGGAGATTTTTAAAAATGGTTTTTGTTTAATTCTAAATTATTTTAATTAAAGATTTAAATGTATGTAAATATTATGGTGTGTCACTCACACGATTTTCTCTTACCCTGCATTTTAATACTAAGATAGATATTTTATGCTTTTTAGTTTCCATTTCTATAAAAGCGTGTTCTTTAATTTTTTAAAACTATAATATTATTGAAAGTTTTCTTCCTCAGTAAGAAAATACAAATTATATTTTAAAGCCTCATTACAGAAAGAGACAATTTGTTTTAACACCATATACCACATCCTATTTCCATTGAATATTTTTAAGTTTGAATACTCAAAAATTATCTTACATTTCACCATTCAGATATTTAAAAAAAAATTATTTTACGATGAATCAACAAAGTTTTTTTTTTTAAATTCTAAAAATCCTTTATTTATTTATTATTCTTTTTCATTTTTCTGAAATTTTTGAACAAACAACCCCCCCCCCCCCCCCACTTACCTTGTTAAGAATTTCAGATTTTGTGCATGTATTATTGACCAATATATATAATTATAGTTCCCAATAACATGCAAATCTGTTTATCTTATATATATATATTATTTTGTAGATATCATTAGATGTCAATAATTTTCTTTTTAAAATACTTAATACATATAGCATTATCTGTTTATCTATCTATCTAAAGAAACGAAACATGTAAGTCATTTAAAAAATTTTATTCATTAACAAATCAAATTTCATTTCTGAAATTGATTAAATAGCATAATATGTCACAAATAATAAAGTTATGTTTATTGTACATTTTTTTTCATATTCACATTTCTTAAGTCAAATATTCATAAAATGAGAATTTTTAAAGGCCTTCAAATACAAGAAAGAAACGACACTGGTCCATAAAAACGGAAATATGCATTTTACACTAAAAGAGTAGCTACTTTTAATACTAGAAATGGAAATTATTTGTTAAATATCAGTATTAAAGCTCTAAATTAAGTCGGAATAACTAGCCTCAGGAGCAGAAAATTAACTTGGATTTTTCTTCCCTAAAACTTTATTTTTTGCGATAGTTGATCGAAAGCCGCTATTGCATACATAAGCAAAGCAATTCTTCTCCATTATCACTTTGTGGGATATTTTTAATTAATTAATATCAATTAAAATCTCAAATTTCCCGCTTACTTCTCATGTAAACGATGAGTCTAGTATGTTCGGAGCGCCCCCTATCACCCACTTTCTCTTTAGGTCCGTTTTTCAATGCTTACCGCCATTCCCGTTTCCTCTCCTCTAATTATGTAACTTCATGTTCTAGACATTTGTCGCGGATGCAAAAGGAAATGCTTTCAGATCATTAAGATATCACGTGCCTTCTTTGAAGTAGGATTAAAAATTGCAATTTTCAAACTTACTTAAATTATTAGTTACGAACACAGAAATTATTATGCGGTTTATGCATCGTAAGACCCGCCTCTAGTTCAAATTTCATCAACTTGAGTTAATAAACAAAAAAGTTACATTTCTATTGGGAATTTAAAACTTATTATAAAACACGTGACCGAAAGACAATGTAAGATTTTTTTTTTTTTTCTTTTGCTGTATTTGAAATTGAGGTATGCCATTGAGATTTCGTACAGAAACATTTTCACGTTTGGTGAATGGAATGAAAATACTTTCGCAAGTGTTAAATTAATAGAAGGGTGGAAGAGAGGGGGCGAAAGGGCAAAAAATGTAGACACAGAGCGTTGAAAATTGGTATTATTAGGTTTTGGAGGGGAAAAAATTTAGGGCCTCTAGACCCGATATATCCTAATGGTGGGGGTATAATGAATAATTGCCGGACCTTCCATGACGATCAGTCTAATTTTTAAACTTACGGTCAGATCGCTATGAAATTGAAAATTCAAAGCCTCTAGACCCCATAGAACCTAGTGTTAGGAGTATAACGAGTATTTCCAAAATCCCCTATGGCGATCCGGCTAACTTTTAAACTTACGGTCGGATCGCTATAAAATTAAAAATTTAGGTATTCTAGAACACATAGAACCAGATGAGTAGAGATCTTACGAATATTGCAAGACCCCCCCCCCTCCATTGCGATCCAGCTAACTTATAAATTTACTGTCGGATCGCTATGAAATTAGAAATTTAGGAACTGTAGACCCTATCGAACCTAATGATGAGGCTCTTTTGAATATATAAAAATCTCCATGGCGATCCGGCTAACTTTTTAACTGACGGTCAAATCAGTATGAAATTAAACATTTACGGCCTCTAGACCACATAGAAAGACCCAGATAGTGGGGGAGGAGGTCTTATGTATATTGTCGGACTCCCCATGGCAATCCGGCTAACTTTTAAACTTACGGTTGGATCGGTATGAAATTGAAAATTCAGAGCCTCAAGACTCCATAGAACCTAATGTAAGAGCTGTAATGAGTGTTGCCGGACCCCTTATGGCGATCCACCGAACTTTCAAACTTAAAGTCGGATACCTATGAAATTAAAAATTTGGGGCTTCTAGACCCCATAGAACTAAATGGTGGAGATGTAACGAATATGGCCGGACCAGACATGGCGATCCACCTAACATCTAAACTTACGGTAGGATCGCTATGAAATTAAAAGTTTAGGGTCTCTACGTCCCATAGAATCTAATAATGCGGGTCTTATGAATAGTGCCGAACGCTAGTCCCGTCCGAACGATTTTTAAAATGATTTTTTTTTCTTTTTTTGGCCTACGCTGATGAATTATTTTTTTAACATGATTTACATACATAACAAAAAGCCTTTCGTTCAATCAATATACACACAAATTGAAAAGTGGTGAAGCTATGCACATTCTATTTCAAAATACAGCTTAAATGATGAAGTTATGTACATTAGATTTTGAGATATAGCTTTTTTAAAAACAAGGAAAATTATAACATAGCATGTGATGTAGAAATCACATATATTTTTAAGCTTTTCAAGTTAATTTAATTCAAATCTATTTTAACGCTTTACATAATAATTTACTCGTATATTCAATATTAATCTTTAATAACCACCGAGCTGTTGCTCCATCAATAAAATAAAAAAAAAAAAGAAATTTAAGATAAAATCTCTCTGCAAGCAGAATCTCATATCTTTTCGTCTGATAAAAAATCATTATGCTTATTTCATTTTTATGTTCCTCCTACATCAGAGTCTATCGCTAACGTACTTTTTCAGTTAATTAAAATTATCCTTGAACAGAATTAAATGGTATCTTATATCAGGGACAAACGTATTTTTTTTAAATTACTCTTAATATAAACACAGGAGGTTGCGAAACGTATTTCATGTTTTTTGGTTTATAACGGTTTACTATCAACATTCTGTCTTAACAGTTTTTGTTTCCTCATTTTCCAAAACTTCCGTAAATGTTATATTACATTATATTACATTTCAATAATGATTGTAATAAATAAAATATAAATGTCATTTAGATGTGCTGGGGTGTTAATGCTCTTAAGTTTAATTAGTTATTACAATTATTAATTGTCGCACTTAATTATTCCTTCATTTTTCTTTACACACTTAGCCGTGAGACTTTAGTTCTTCATTTGCGTTGTTTACTCAATTAATTAGTTAATCAATAATATTTTAAAATTATATCACAATAACCCAGTAATAACATGCACCCAACAAAGTAGACAGAGTCCAATTTTTAGTTAAATTGGATTTATTTTAATCACTAAATTCAATATCTTACGCAATTATGTTAACAGTTCTTACAACCTTTAACTTTCAGATACAAACTAAATTTGTATATTAAATGTTAAAATGCACAAATGTACAATCTAAAATTTCCATTTAGATACATGGGACTACTCTGTCAAGTTTTCTAAACCCCATTGTCTCACGACATGTGAAGTGCATAGTTAAATGAATTAATCTTAAGGGGGATCGTCAGTTACGGCTTTTCTAGATTACTAATGCTAAAATTCTAAAATCAATCCCGTGCACTGTTAATGCAATTAATTTGTTTGAAATTTTTTTTTGGCGTTAGATATAACTTTTATCTCTCAGACGATATAATTTTTAAAACGAGATGTGTTCTCAATCTTTTTTAAATTTTAATTTTTCAAAAATTGCATTTTTTCGAAAAATTTCATGTTGTTTCTTTTAGCTATTAATAGATGGCGTTGCTATTTCGAATCGTTTCTCCTATTTATTGAAAAGCTTTTATTTTTGTCATTTTTTAAATTTTTCTAATAATTTTATGTCATATTCTTATAAATAGCTGTATAAGGGATATGTGTAGAGCAATATGATACCGAAATATCCTACAGAAAATACTTTTAATATAATCTATGACTGATTTTAATCATGGCATACTGCAGCAGAATGACAGATATTTTTAATGTTACAGTAACCCTAAGCCGTCTGCTTTAGTTCCGGTAAAAGGAGCGCTTGTGTTTAGAGTTGAGTTTTAGTTTCAGTAGAAAATATCAACTGAGCTTATTACGTTGTTTTTCTTGACTATTGCAGCGCAGCGACTTTAATTAAGATTAAGCTTTCTTATTTATCTATTTATTTACTTAACATTTAATATTAGAAATGTTTTTTTCGTCCATTTTATTTTTGTAATTAGACAGAATGTCGATGTTTATAACTTGTTCATTGTTGTCATTTGAAATGGACATTTCGGAATAACTTTTTCGATAAAATCGTTGCTTACAAATCATTACATGCGCATATCATTGACGTTTTAGTAAAAAACTTGAAAATATGAACTCTTTTTTTTTTTTTTTTTTTCTTTTAATCATAATACAGCTTTTCTCGGATAGTGGGCGACGGACAAAGAGGCTTTCCATTCGTCTATTCTCACTCTACTTGGAGAAATAACAGAGTAAGAAACGAAACTGCCGAAGATATCAAAACTTTTATGTATACACCAAGCATTTTTCCTTTTCCAAGCTGGCGCGATCTCGGGCAGCGCACACACAGACTCGGGTCTCCGAGAATCTAAAAAGGAGAGGTTAAATATGAGGTTATAAGATGGCAAGATTTTGCCATTTTTAAATCTATAAAAAGAATGTTTTCTGTTACCGTATCGTGTAAGAATTGTATCTATAACTAGACCAAATTTTTACTCGCCACAGCAAAAATTCCACTCGCCAATGGCGAGCTGGCGAGTGGAAATTGCGCGCCTTGTATATATATTAATAGAATCGTACATCATAATCCAAAATAGCAAATATGACAAATTTCCTTGAAAAAAAAAAAAAAAAAAAAGAAAGAAACTCTATAAATTTTTTTCTAAGAAATTTGAAATTGATAAAAAACAGAATTTCCAAATCTTTTATTTTCTATTGTTTGATACAACAAATGCATAGTAATCTGTTTTTTATTGGTGTATATGCACTAGGAATGGTAATAAAAAACATTTTTTTTTTTTTTTTTTCCTAAAAGTAAAAAAAAAATGTTAGGAAGTCGAAAATTTCAAATCATTGAATTGACGAGATTTTCGGATTATTGTTCATATGTATGGTAACAAAGTTGTAAGATGTAAAAAGACAGATGATAAAAAGCCGCCGCAATGCTGAAGAACCAAAATGAATTTATGTGTATGTGTGTATATATATATATATATAAATTTATTGAAAAGAATTTATATATATATATATATATATATATGAGTTTAAAGATTAGAAAAAACCAAATCCATCCTCCATGACAAACTGTGTAATTGCAGGAAATATAAAATACAAAACCGACCATTATAAAATTAACAAATTAGGATTAAGTAAATGTGTGCGTGTATATGTATATATATACGATAAATATCAAAACTAATTATCTTACACGGTACATATTTCTAAAATAAAGATTTCGAAAATAAAATATTCATATTGTAATAAAATTTGAAGTCAACCTGAAACCCAAGTCAAACTCAACACAGAAATTTTCATCAGCCCGAACCCGGAAAAGAAATTTTTGTTTGTAAAATAAACAAACACTAGACGCAAACTGCCGTTCTCTCCGCCCCCCAAAATAAATAAATAATAGTGATTAATAAATAAATCAAATGACATAATTTATATTTTTTTTATTTTAGAATAATATTTTATGAAATATTTTTCAAACCCATCCAGTAATATTCTAATTATAAAATAAAGTAAACTAGCGGTGTCACACAATTATTTATAAGATATTTTTGTGCGGGATACGAATACATAATTTACAACAATCATTTTAATTCTCCTGTATACCGTTATGGTAAGCGTTTTAGATCCAATGCGAGATCACTTCCCTTTTTACTTCCATTACCCTACTACCGTAGGTAATGGAAGTATTGTATTCGGTCTGAAAATTCGATATCTGGTTTTCACCTGATTTACACGTTTTAAGGTCCCCTGAGTCCAAAAAAGTGGTTTTTGGCAATTGGTCAGTGTGTATGTATGTATGTGGAGAATCTTCTGGCTATTATAGCTCAGAAACTAATAAAGATAGATCTACGAAACTTTAGAATTGAAATACGTCTGGTGTACAGATGAAATTTCCAAATTTTGGTGAAAATTGAAAAACCGGAAGTGGGATATCGGAAACCGGAAGTGGGACCGTAAGCTCGTATATCAAAAACGGCTCTAACGATTTTCTTCAAGCTTGCTATATAAACACTCTATTAGATGTCCTTTCGAATGATATAGTTGGTTAGTTCAGGAAAATTGATAGGCGGCATATATAAATAGCTCAATTTCAGGCCTCGCAAAGGCGTTCCTTTAAAAACGGTTGTACGGATTTTTTTCAAACTCGCCATTTTAACTCACTTTTAAGTATGATTTTGTATGTAATTATTGTTTTCCTGTCAATAATTGAGTTTAACCGGAAGTGGGACATCGGAAACCGGAAGTGGGACCGTAAGTCCGTATCTCAAAAACGGCTCTAACGATTTTCTTCAAACTTGCTATATAAACACTCTATTAGATGTCCTTTCGAATGATATAGTTGGTTAGTTCAGGAAAATTGATAGGCGTCCTGTATAAATAGCTCAAGTTCAGGCCTCGCAAAGGCGTTCCTTTAAAAACGGTTGTACGAATTTTTTTCAAACTCGCCATTTTAACTCACTTTTAAATATTCTTTTGTGTGTAATTATTTTTTTCCGGTCAATAATTGATTTTTTGTAAAAGTTGGTATCTCAAAAACGGCTCTAACGATTTTCTCTTTAGGTCCCTTTTATGTTTTCTGATCACATTATCTCTCAAAAATGTATATAATACATGTAATAGCGGGTAATGGAAGTCGTGTGGTTGTTTCACACCAGATTTTTTTTAATGTTCTGTGCATCTAAAATTAGCTTTCAAACATGAAAAATAAATGAAATAAAATCTCGGAATATCGCTCAAATGATTTTCTGAAGATAAATACGTCGCCTTTTCACATCGAACTTTTTCCCCTCTTCCAGTTCTCCGAAAAATAGACAAAAGAAGAAAAACAAGAACGCACTTCCTACATTATATTCTCCCTCCCCACATTCATAAAGTTTAGCAAGAACTGAAAGAGGGATATCAAGCTTTCTCACTTTTATCAGCTTTTCGAATAAGTGGCATTGAAACAACTTTTGAATTCCCAAACTAGAGTCCTGCATCGGATCGGGTAACCCGATTTTACCCGAACCCGACCCGCGTTGACAGAATTTTTTCTCTTGCGGGTCGGGTTCGGGTTCGGGTCGGGTTTGGTTTTCAATAAGTCGGGTCGACTTGAGAACACCTTTCAAAATATTTTTTACAATTATAAACATTTTATAGGCATGTTTACAACTATGTAACTAATTTAAACATTCTGTACATACTAGACATGTATCGGTTGGTTGTTTGATTGGAGGATTTAAGGCCGATTGACTCCAGATGTGTCCTAGGCCTATAGGGGATTGACACCAGATGTGTCCTAGGCCTATAGGGGGAATGCCCTCCGTTTGGGTCTTTCTAAGCGGTCCTAGCCCGTATTTACGCGTGTTTCGGAGGAAACCATGGTAAACTCCGAAAGGCTAGGTCGATGAGCGCGACCTGGGATCGAACCCGACAGCTTCCATCTACCAGCTTTGAGCGCAGAACCGCTCGGTGGCTGGTGGGCAGACATGTACCGGAGCTCCCTATTCGTATCCGCCAGAAAAATAGATCCGTATTTGTATCTGAATCTGTATTCTTTTCTTTAACGGAACTAATATGTATCTTTTGTAGAAATTGTATGAAAATTAGAAAAGTATTATAAATCTTTCTTTACTGTTGTTAATGTATATATTAAAGAAATACAAATACAGTATAACCTCGCATTTACATTCTGGAAATTGAAAAGATTTCGCAGTTTACAAGTTTTTTTTTTTTTTTTTTTTTTTAACTTTCTTCTATATTTAGTAGAAGAATGTATTAGATTCGTAAAAATTTTCAACTTCCGGTTTTTGAGGAATTTGCATGTTTTGAGAGTCCAGAACACGATTTGACTATTTCCAGAAAATATCAGTCTGCGTTAGAGTCCTGCGCGGGTCGGGTTTTACCCGACCCGAACCCGACAGATGAATTTTAAATCAACCCGAAACCCGACCCGAACCCGACAAAAAAATTTTCATCAACTCGAAACCCGACCCGAACCCGACAAAAAATTTTTCATCAACCCGAAAACCGACCCGAACCCGCAACAGAGAACTTTTTGCGACCCGAACCCGACCCGAAACCCGACTTATCTAACCCGAACCCGACCCGAAACCCGAAAAATAAATCAACATTACTTATTCATCTAAAAATCATGCAAAACAAGGTAAAATGGTATAACATGATATAAAATAAAGTAAATTTTCATTGTCACACAGTTGGTAAATTATAAAAAAAAAAACTAGTATGTTGTGGTCACCACAAGACATTTTTCTCCCAAATTCACTAAGTGCGAATAATTTATTAAAACTATTATTAAAAAGTTTAACGTTATGAATGCAAATAATTTTCATCTTAGGGAAATCTAACATTAAATTTCCAAAGAGAGACAGTTTTATCGTCTATAAATAACTTCTTAAACAATGCGTTTTTATAATGGTTATCTCACATATCATGGTTCGTACAGTTATATGGCATAGAAGTTGAGATATAGCCATCCTGTTATCGATGAAATTTGCAGTATAACAACGCCACCTGTTGGCCTACAAGCATTCAAACTGAGTCAGCATAATGTCTCATAATCTCTCCTTCTTACATATTAAGTTTTCTTGGATTATACGCAACAGAACCTGAGATATAGCCGCCCCTGAAATTGCGGAAATCGCTGTATAGCCGTGCCACCCGTCGAGCGGTTGACACCAAAAGTTGATAGAATCGAATACTTTCTTCTACTAAATATAGAAGAAAGAAAAAAAAAAAAAAAAAAAAAAAACTTGCAAACTGCGAAATCTTTTCAATTTCCAGAATGCAAATGCGAGGTTATACTGTATTTGTATTTCTTTAATTTATATATTAACAACAGTCGAGAAAGATTTATAATACTTTTCTGATTTTCATACAATTTCTACAAAAGATACATATTAGTTCCATTGAAGAAAACAAAGCAGATCCAGATACAAATACGGATCTATTTTTCTGGCGGATATCCGCTGATACGAATAGGGAGCTCCGGTACATGTCTGCCCACCAGTGGCCGAGCGGTTCTGCGCTTGAAGTTAGTAGATGGGAGGTGTCGGGTTCGATCACAGGTCGCGCTCATCGACCTAGCCGTTCGGAGTTTTCCGTGGTTTCTTCCGAAACACGCGTAAATAGAGGCTAGGACCCCTTCGAAAGATTCAAACGGAGGGCAATCCCCCTATAGGCCTAGGACACATCTGGAGTCGATCGGCCTTAAATCCTCCAACCAACCGATACATGTCTAGTATGTGCAGAATGTTTAAATTAGTTACATAGTTGTAAACATGCCTATAAATTTATGTTTATAATTGTAAAAAATATTTTGAAATGTGTTCTCAAGTCGACCCGACTTGTTGAAAACCAAACCCGACCCGAACCCGAACCCGACCCGCAAGAAAAAAAATTCAGTCAACCCGACCCGAACCCGACCCGCACGAAAAAAAGATCAGTCAACCCGACCCGAACCCGACCCGCACGATAAAAAAATCTGTCAACCCGACCCGAGCCCGACCCGCGGGTCGGGTCGGGTTCGGGTAAAATCGGGTTACCCGACCCGATGCAGGACTCTAGCTCTGCGTCTCTGTATGTGTGTGACAGAAATTTTGTGGCGACTCTGGAACTACTGCACATAATTGCATATAAATTTATAAATAAATGCATCTTGACATAAATTAGTGCCTATCAACTTTTGGTGCCCATCGCTCAACAGATAGCGCTGCTATACAGTGATTTCCACAATTTAAGGGAAATTGCGCAGTTTACAAGTTTTTTTTTTTTTTTTTTTTTTTTTTTTTCACTTTCTTCTATATTCAGTAGAAGAAATTATTAGATTCGTAAAAATTTTCAACTTCCGGTTTTTGATGAATTTGCATGTTTTGAGAGTCAGGAACTACTGCAGAGAATTGCATATAAATTTATATGTAGATGCACCTTAACATAACCTAGTCCCTATCAACTTTTTATGTCAATTTCTCAAAAGGTGGCGCTGCTATACAGTGATTTCCACAGTTCAAGGAAATACTTTATTTCAGGATCTACTACACAAAATTGCACATAAATTTATATATGGATGTACCATGATATAAATTTTTGTCTATCCACTTTTGGTACCAATAATTCAATAGGTGGCGGTTTTATACAACGATTTCCATAATTTAAAGGAAAGAGATATCTCAGGTTCTATTGTGTATAATTAAAATAAAATTGATATGTGAAGAGACCATTATCATCAGACATTATGCTAATTCAATTTGGATGCATATCGGCCATAAGGTGGCGCTGCTGTACTGCAATTTTCCCCGAGAACGGAAAAGCTATATCGCAACTTCCATGGTGTATAACTGCACAAAATTTGATAAGTGCGATAACCATTATCATAACGCATTTTTTAATATATTATTTATAGAGAATAAAACTGTCTTTCTTTGTACTTTTAGTGTAACTTTTCTCTAAGATGAAAATCGTCTGCATTCATTATGGTAGGTAATTTTAATAAATAATAGCTTTAATAAATTATCAGTACTGAGTGAATTTGTATTACAAAATATAGAAGAAAGTCTTCTGGTGGGCACAACATACTATTATTATTATTTTTTTTTTCTAATACCTTTACTTTTAATGAAATTCAATCCTCGCTTTTATGTGAACGGAATTTTGAATTTTCCTCCATTTATACTTGTATATACATCAAATATAGAAGAAATACTAGTTGTGATTTCATTTAAAGCTAGTATACTGTGAGCACCTCAAATTTTCTTCTATATTTTCCTATAGGAATTCGCTCAGTAAAAATATTTTTTTAAAAATATTATTTATTAAAATTATCTACCATAATGAATGATTTTCATTTTATAAAAAACTAACACTAAATATAAGAAAAGAAAGACAGTTTAATTCTCTATAAATAAAGTCTTAAAAAATGCGTCTTCATAATGGTTACCACATACATCGGGTATCGTACCGTTATATGTCATAGAAGTTGAGATGTAGCCACATTCCGTTCTCAGGGAAAATTGCAGTATAGCAGCGCCACTTATACGCTGATATGCTTCCAAACTGAATCAGCGTAATGTCATGTAATGGCTACACTGATACGTGTCAAGTTTTGTTTGATTATGCACAACAGAACCTAAGATATAGCCTTCCCTGAAAATGCGAAAGTCGACGTATAACAGCACCACCTGTTGAGCAATTGACACAGAAGTTGGTAGGCACTAACTTATGTCAAAGTGTATCAAGTGTATCTGCATATAGATTTATACGTAAAATCGTGTAGCAGTTCCTGAGATATAGCCTTTCCTGAAATTGTGAAAACCGCGGTTCAGCAGCGCCATTTGTTGAGAAATTGACACCAAAGGTTGATAGGAACTAATTTAGGTCAATATACATCAGCATATAAATTTATATGCAGTTATCTGCAATAAGATACAGTCGCCACAAGATTTTTCTTTTTTTTTTCACGCACACACACAAACAGACAGACAGACACATATTTTCCAAAAATACCTAGTCAAATTGTGTTCTGGAATCCGCAAAACGTGTAAATCTATCAAAAAACGGAAGCTGAAAATTTTTACGATTCCAATACTTTCTTCAATTGAATACAGAAGAAAGTAAAAAGTAATGTAAAATAAACACATTTAGGAAACGGATTCCATCAAGGCATAATAATAATATTATTCTTCTCTTGAACAAATAAACAAAACACGAAAATTGCCACTGCAGAAAGATAATTTGCTGATCATGTGAATTGAAAGTGATTGTGGGAAAGCAGATGTCCCAAATAATTATAAACATTCACGTCGAACAAAAGCAATAAATAAATAAATATACATTTTTTTTTTTTTTTTTTTTTTTTTTCAGAATATAAGCATAAAACAACGAACTAGTAAGTAACGCTGAATTTGAAGTACATTTTTGCAATCTTGAAGTTCACAACTCACATAAATGTTTAAACATTATTATTAAACATTTTTTTTTTTTTAGATTTTTTAATTTTTAACTCAATACAATCAGTAATTACATTTTAATTTTTTTTTTTCACTTTCTTCTGTATTCAATCGAAGAAAGTATTGGACTCGTAAAAATTTTCGACTTCCGGTTTTCGACGGATTTACAGGTTTTGAGAGGTCTAGACCATGATTTGACCATTTTTAGAAAATGTCTGTCTGTCCGTCTGTGTGGGTGTAACAAACATTTTGTGGCAGCTGTATCGTTGGAACTACTGTTCAGACTTGCATTTAAATTCATATGTAGATGCACCTTGACCTAAATTAGTGCCTATCAATTTTTGGTATCAACCGCTCCAGAGGTGGCGCTGCTATACAGCGATTTCTGCATTTTTAGGGAGGCTATATCTCAGGTTTCATTGGGTATAATCCAACAAAATTTGATATGTGAGAAGACCAATATGAGATATTTCGCTGATTCAATTTGAATGCCTATCAGCCAACAAGTGGCGTTGCTATACAGTGATTTCCGCAATTTAAAGAAAGGCTATGCAGAGAATTGCATATAAATTTGTATGTAGGTGCACTTTTACATATATTAGCGCTTGCCAACTTTTGGTGTAAATTGCTCAACAGGTGGCGCTACTACACAGCGATTTCCACAATTACAAGGAAAGCTATATCTCAGGTTCTACTACGTATCATCAAACAAAACTTAATATGTGAGAAGGCGATTATGAGACATTATGCTGATTCAGTTTGAATGCTTGTCGTCCAATAGGTGGCGCTGCTATTCTGCAAATTTCATCGATAACGGGATGGCTATATCTCAACTTCTATGTCATATAACTGTACAAAACTTGATATGTGAGATAACCATTATAAAAATACATTTTTAATTTTTACTTTCTTTTATATTCAATAGAAGAAAATATTGGATTCGTAAAAATTTTCGACCTCGGATTTTTGATGAATTTACACGTTTTGAGAGTTGTATAACACGATTTGACCATTTTTAGAAAACGTCAGTTTGTCTGTCTCTGTGTGTGCGTGACAAAATTATTGTAGCAATTGTATCTCAGGAATTGCTGCAGAGAATTTAATACAAATTGGTATGTAGTTACATCTTGACATAAATTAGTGCCTATCAACTTTTGGTAAAAACTGTCCAACAGGTTGCGTTGCCATCCCGCTTTTTCTAAATTTTTAACCTGGTGGTATAGGACAAAATTTTGTATAAATGCGCAAAAATTTTGTATAAATATTTTTAATAATCATTATGAAATTTAAAAGAATTATTTGTAATACAGGTATTCAACTGTGGGGAAAGAAAAAAAAAAAAAAAAAAAATGTATGTAGGAGCCTCGTCTTACCCCTTGGGGGCAAGTCCCTCCCTCGAGGGGAGTAAATTTTCATGATGGGTATTTTTCAAAAGAGCTCGTCAATACCTTTAAAACGAATGGTTGAACGATCGATCTGCGATAATTTGAAATAAAGTTATTGATTTTTTCATTTTTAACAATAATAATAATAATAATATTCAGGATAAAATTGACTTTTTTGGACATTTAGTGTTATACTTCTTCTCTAATATGGAAATCGACTGCATTATCATGAAATATAATTTTTTTAAATATTAATTTTAATAAAGTTTTTTGCTGAGTGAATTTGTATAGGAAAATATAGAAGAAAGTCATGTGGTGGACACAACATACTACTTTAAGATGTTATTTATAGACGATAAAACTGTCTCTCTTTAGATATTTAGTGTTAGATTTCCCTAAGATGAAATTATTTGCATTCATCATGTTAAATATTTTTAATCATAGTTTTAATAAATTATTCGCACTTAGTGAATTTGACAGAAAAATATAGAAGAATGTCTTGTGGTGGCCACAACATACTAGTTTTTTTCTTTTTTTAATTTACCAACTGTGTGACAGTGAAAATTTACTTTATTTTATGTCATGTTATATCATTTTACCTTGTTTTGCATGGTTTTTAAATGAATAAGTAATGTTGATTTATTTTTCGGGTTTCGGGTCGGGTTCGGGTCGCAAAAAGTTCTCTGTTGCGGGTTCGGGTTGGTTTTCGGGTTGATGAAAATTTTTTTGTCGGGTTCGGGTCGGGTTTCGGGTTAATGAAAATGTTTTTGTCGGGTTCGGGTCGGGTGACTCTATCGGGAAGTTTTGTTGAATCATATAAACGCTACCGAAGCAGCGGGGATCCGATACAATCGGCTTAAAGAATTACAAAAATGCATTGTCATCGTGTTCTGATTTATTTAAAAAGTTTCAAGCCGGGAAGTTCATGATTGTTGAATCATATAAACGTTACCGAAGGCAGCAGGGATCCGAAACAATTGACTAAAAAAAAAAAAAAAAACTGCATTGTCATCGTGTTATGAATTTTTCTAAAAGTTTCAAATTTCTAGCTAGTCGGGAAGTTATACGATTGTTGAATCATATAAATGCTACCGAAGGCAGCAAAGACCTGAAACAATTGGCTAAAAGTATTTAAAAAATGCATTGTTATCGGGTTTTGCGCTATTCTAAAAGTTTCAAATGTGTAGCTTAGCTAGGCGGAAAGTTAGTTAAATAAATTTTCTGTTGAAACATATAAACTCTGTCGAGGGCACCAGGGACCCGAAACAGTTGGGTAAAAATATTTAAAAAATGTATTGTCACCGTGTTTTGAGCTATTTTGAAAGCTTCAAATATCTAGCTAGTCGGGAAGTTAGTTAAAAATCGATTGCAAGATTTGTACTGGACACACAAATAAACAAGAATCGAAGTAAATAGAAACATGGTCAAATATAAATTAATTTGCCATAATAAATTATCGCATTATGTTGAAAAATTTGTTCTTAAAATTCTAAATTGGCGAGGTTCTACTGATATCAGTGAGTTGTATGTATTGATATAGTTGAGGTTCACAAATGTTTCACTCACTGTGTTTTCATTAATAAGTACACTATAAATATTAATTCCCGTTTGAGAGAATATAAATTTAAATTTGAAATGCAAAAAATCTATACAACAATTTTATTATTTTACCATGAAAATTTTTGTAATTTAAAGTATTATATTGCCCTCTAACACATTTCACTTGTGATTAAAGTTATTATAATTATTTCACTTGTACAGCTACAGCGCATTTCAGTACAAACTGCTTATGTGACTGCTAATACAAAACAAATATAAAAAATCTTAAAATGAGGATGAACCGAACTAATATACGCTCTGGGATGATGACCGCACTTGTTTCCCCCCCCTTTTTTTCTTTTTTTCGCGTACTTCACTTGACGTCACAGGAAAAGGGGAAATGACGTACTCAACAGAACTAGTTTACCAGAAACAGAAAACTATCGCTCAAGTGAAATACAACGCCATCTCTTGGGAAAAGGTAGATTATCGAGAAACTGACGCTCCCCCTTAAGACCTGCACATTTTTCCTATTAACGTCTCATTTCCCTCAAAATAAATAAATAAATAAATACCCCTTTTAATAAAATAACTGAACATGATTCACATACTATACTTCAATTAAATAATATTAACGATTCCCCTATTAATACCACAAAATGACAAAATTTTCCTAATCAAGATGCTCAGAGATGAATTGTAAAATTTGCCTACCGATTAAAACCATCGTTAGGAGACACCGACCTGCAGGGCTCATCCTGGGGGGACAGTAAAGAATCGCCTCCACTAGACTGGACTCAACTCACTCGATCTCTCTTGCGTTCAAACACCAGCCAAAATCTCAAAAAACTGAACTAAAAACTGTCTCTCTCTCTTCCCAAAGTTTTCTTTTTTTCATCTTTTTTTTCGTTCCGCACCCTGCTTCCCCAAATTTTGTTTACAGCCAATCTTGGCCCCTTGAAATTTCTTATTGGACATTTAAATTCTATATAATTTTCCACATTCGTTTTCTGTCCCTCACTTTAATTAATCTTTCTCGACATTCTTTCTTCCAATTAAACTTTCCTCTTCAACATTCACTTTCTCCCCGATCATGAATTTATCCTTTCCCCTGGAACTCTACTGAGCTTTGATTCCGCACCTTGGGAAAAACATTTAAATGTTTCTTCTTTCAGCTATCTCCCCTATTCCATTTATTTACGTAAAATTTATAACATACCTTGACTTTACAATTCTTGAGTTACCTTTAAAGAACTCTTTTATTTTTCTTTTACCTCTTACTCCGCAGTTTTGTGATATTACCATGTCTTACAAAAATCGTACAGAATTTATGGTGATTCTTTTATTTCTCCTATAATTCCGCCTAACTTTCACCTATTTCCTTTCACTCTCCTTTTTTAGTATTGGTGGCTGACCAACATAAAAAGTATCTTTGTACCTATTGTTACTTCTACTCCCTCAAATAATTTCCATCTGACATTTTAAAGGGCTTTCGCGCCCTTACATCATTAGAACTCGCTCACATTTTATTCCATTATCACGACACCTGTATTTCTCACAATGCTTATTTTTCTGTACCTCTTCTACTCAACAATATATTGAAATCTCCCTAAAAGAAAAAAGTAAAAAAAAAAAAAAAAAAAATGATCTAACTTGCAGTAGGAAATTTTCCTGACCTGAAACGGACAGAGTAGTCGAGTATTAAAATAAATAAGTAATCATTAAATACAAAGTTTCACAATGTTATTCTACAAACAGTATAAAATGGATGAATTCTAGCTTACCATGCACGGACTTCTCACCATGAAACGTTTAATAAGATGTGTATAAAAAATAAGTGAACATTGTAGAGAAAGAAAATTAGCCAATTTGTTATATAGGAAAAAAGAGAAAATAAAATTACGATTATAGTAATACACACAACCAATTGAAAAAAAACTTATAGCGATAAATAAGAAAACAATTATATAAGTAACTATATTTATATACAGATGAAAGAAAAAATATATATATGTCGTAAAATCCTATAATGCAATATGCAGAAAAGAAAGGTTAAAAAAAAAAAAAAAAAGTATATATATATATATATATATATTTAGTAATAAACATAACTGACTGATTCAACATATTGGAAAAAGGAAGAAACAAAATTATAATAAGAAACAAAATCACCCGATTTCATTTTTTTTTTTTAAGAAGAAATTTTTATAAATAAATAATAAAACAAATTATACAGGTAAATAGTTTTATATACCAAAAAGTCAAATTTATATGCAGTAAAATTATAACCTAATGATTCAATATGAAGAAAAGAAAGAGAGAGAAAAAAATATTATACATATATAGTAATAAATATAACCAACTGATTTGATATCTATATACAGGAAATAGGGGGGAAATTATAATAATAGACATAGCTACAAGATTTTCTTTTTTTTTTTTTTTTTATCTATCGATTAGGAAAATCAGAAAATAAATCTACAAAAAACCTAAAATAAAATATTAATATTTTAAATGCATTGTCCAATTATATAAGAGACTAAGTGGAAATTATTTCTATATTTACATATACACTTATAGTATCCCTGTCTTAATGCATTCATATTTCCCAATCGATAGATATATTTCTTATTTCGCTCGACAACAGCAGGAAATTAACGTTGAAACTATAGTGATGATAATACATAATATAAATAGGGTGGATCCAATAAATTTTATCAAGAGCAGAGAAGAGTTTAAAGCTGGTATTTTAAACCAGTTTGACCAATCATTAGTTGAAACAGTGTTTAATGTCTTTGTATAATTGATATTTAATTCCAAGAGTTCCACACTTGGTTCCTCTAAACAAAACTGTATTTGTTGACACT
Source organism: Salticus scenicus (assembly GCA_963930645.1). NCBI lineage: Eukaryota > Metazoa > Arthropoda > Arachnida > Araneae > Salticidae > Salticus > Salticus scenicus. Next base: position 180,568,475 of record OZ005649.1, read on the forward strand.
GTATAAAAGTCGCGGATTTTAAACACAATTTTTCCTTATAGCATTTATTATCCGCAAAAATTTTTATTGTGATTACTTCAGGATTGTCGGACACCGTCTTACTGCCTTTGTATGAACTGCTATTTCTTGCAACTGAACTGTCGCTGTACCTGCATCACAGGTACTGAATGATTTAAATGTAATTCTTGCCAAGACAGCACATCTGTAACACCCTATAGCCGACGTGTTATTTTCTTTAAACTTGGGGCATACCGTATTAGATTTTACGGTTTGTAATTTGAAAAGTGAAGTTGGATCCTAATCGCTGCTGAAATTAATAATGATGAGTGTAATGACCCGTCTTTTATTTGAAAAAGATGCACATCCCGTTGCAAAGGTAAAGCATATTCTTGGGAATTTGTTAAAGCCTGTAGTGCATCTGGAGCTGATATGCACTTTAACGAATCCTCGAAATAATCGTATCTTGTCATTTCCGGGTCAAAAATTAAGTTTTTAAGAAATATTCGCCTGCACTGCCCCAATTTTTCCAGCCTGTGGGTTGTTTCTAGGGCTAGATGGGGCTAAATAAGCTTCCGTGGGGTTTCCAACTTGCTGAATAAAATTGTCATGCAGGTGTAACTGTGATTGATCGTAGGCCCCCAAAATGGTTACCCTTATGCCTATGCTGGTGTACGCGGAATCTGTAATTTCAAGATTTGAAATAGTATTATTTTCATTATAATTCAATGAAACAATATATTTGCATGCATGACCTTCAATAGTAGATACTTCATAGCTTTTTAATAAATCTGGGATGTACCATGTTCTATAGAAATTACAGGCAGCTCTAGTCAGGATAGTACACCCCACACCCAGACCACCAGCCATACAGGCTGTTACGCCTGGGAAATCATTACTTTCTTCTGTTTCAGCTTCAAAGTGATTCCCATTCTGACCGACGAATCGTTTTAAACAGTGGTCGTCACGACCAAAATATTTATCGTACTATATATATCGTACTACCTGTATTTCTCACAATGTTTATTTTTCTGTACCTCTTCTACCAAACAGATGACATCAGTTTGGCGATTTTTCTACGGTTAATGTGCATGGCACTTCTGTCATGAGAATTCAAAATTACTCAATAGATTTAAGCTCAAACCTTTTTTTCATAACTACTTTTTATATGTTCTTGCTGTCAAAAAAATTATATGCCAATATGTAATGATAACTTTAAATTTGGTTTCGGTTAGTGCCTTGGTGAAATTAATGAAGAAATCGGAGCATCTCTTCCTCACCATGATCTGACGGGTGAAGTCGACGTTTTGGGCTCCCAACTCCCAATGTCATTAAAATCAATTACATTACACCGCTCTGCAAAAAAAAAAAAAATCGAGATCTGATACCATTCTTGCTGATTCTTATGTAAAATGGCCTCCTGAATCCGAATATGACTCCCATTTTGGCCAGTCACCCACCGTTTTCTAGATACACCACCCCTCCCTCAATTTCTTTCCCTGCTCGATAATTTTATAACCATGAATTTGATTTGAAGAATGAAAAATAATTAATTTAACACCTAAAAACAAAAAAATATGTATAAAGTTTAAAAAATAACATTAATAACAGATTAAAAAAATATAAGATATGTAATGTATAATTTCAGTAGCAAATCCCCCTCTCCCCAAAACTTTTCCCTTGTCACAAATGTCCATGTTTTAGAATTTTCCAACTCTGTAGCCCCTCAGAAGATATTTAACAGCTAAAATAATCCTCCCTCTTCCTAAAAATTAAATTTATAGTCATAAAATCACAGAAAAATGATAAAAATAGGGGTCCATTCCTAAAAACGGTGGGTGATACCGCAATATGAGCCAGGGGCGTAGCAATTCAAAAATTGTGGGAGGGGCTCAAAAAATTTCATTTTAAAAATGAATCAAAATGAATCTTAAGAAAATCAATTAATAATTAGCTGTTAATTAATATTCACTAATTATTAGTATTAATTATAAAATATCACTAATTATGAACATTTATAAGACATTAATTTTGATTTTATATTGTTGATTCTTTCGTTTGGCATTAAAAGAAAACTTTGTAATAATGAATAGGGGGGGGGGGGCTTGAGCCCCCTGAGCCCCTCCCTTTCCTACGCCCCTGATATGAGCGTCATATTCGAATTCAGGAGGCCATTTTACATAAGAATATGCTGAAATGGTGTCAGAGGCAATTTTCATACCCAGCAGTGTTATCTAATAGTAATATCTTTATAAAAGGTCACCTACACGAGAGTATTATATCAAATAAAATATTTAATAAAATTTTTCGTGATTACCTACAAAAATGTCTTGATTACTGATCGCTGAGTTTTTGTCTGCTCACTTCGCAAGAATTCTGAAACTGTTTTTTTTTAAGTAAACTTCAATAACCAGCGGCCATCCAAAATCTTCGTTACACAGCAGCGCTACCTTTCAGCCGATGTACACACAAATTTATACTGCAATTGTTAATGGGATTTCGATGATGATCGCGCCTTCCGATTTCCAATCTTTCACCATCCACAACCTAAATGTCAATATTCATTTAAAACTTGCTTTATGAGATTCTAGAACCTAGAAAGAAATAGAATTGTTAAATATTTCTTGTTCATGTAATTATTTTTTTGCCTCTCTCCCCCTTTTCTTATTTCCAACTAGTAATCGCCAATCAAATGTTCTGCAATTGCCTCTCAGTCTTCATCCATAATATAAATGGCAATATCCATTTTAAACATGCTTTATTACATTCTAGAAGTAAAAGGGAGAATTTAATATTTCTTGTTCATGTAATTATTTTTTTAACCCCCCCCCCTCTCCCCATTTCTAGATAGTGATAAATGATCAATTCTAGAAACAATAAAGCGACAGAAGTGCTTAATATTTTTCACATACGTAATTATTTTTGGACATAACTTGATGAATACATTTATTTTTTCTCAATTAAATTATATATTTATATTTCATATCTATACCAAATGTGTAAACAGGGGGTGTGGGATGAAAAATAGATTTTTAGGTACGAAATTTTTTCTAAATTAGTTTAAGAAAATTAATGCTCGGTTGATTTCATACATGTTTAAAACCGATAATTAAATACTATATATATATATATATATATATATAATGATGTATGAGTAATGTACATACATGAAAATTTTATTCTATATATGTTTGAAAATTTTGTTTTTCTCATTGTATGAAATTTTTATAAGGTTTTATGTGGATATAAAAGTAACTGCAGTTATATTAAAGAATTTTTTTGTGTTAATGAAATAATCCTGAAAATATTTAAAGTAGTTAAATCTCTTATATCGTTCGACAATTTAATAACAATTTACCATTATTTTGAGAGAAAACATATGCTAGACAGCTAGACACACAAAATAAACAACCATAGCACTAATTATTTAGAACAGAGGGAAATTCTTAACATCTAAACCATTTAGCGTTACAGCTTTAATATATGATCGACTTGTTAAATTTTTTTGACTGTTTGACGATGAATTTTTTGGTTGTTATTGCTTGATTAAAGAAATTATGAACTTATTTTTTATAATGCCTATATTTTTTTTCTATTGAAATTTTTTAGTTAATTTAGGACAATGTGTAATACTCTGCATTTATTTACAACTAGCAGGCTACGCCCGCTTCGCTGGTCACTATTTTTAAATGAATCACAATAATTAATGAATTCTCAAAATTGCATTAATTTGTATCATGTGATAAAAAAAAGAGAAAAAAAAATTCTGATTGGGAAAAATGTCGCACCGGGTCCCCACTGCCTTCGGCAGCGTAGACCCGTGCGCTGCGCGCACGTATTCCTTCACTATCCTTATGACTTCTCAAAATTCAATGTTATTACTCATAAACTTTCATTCTCAAGAAAAGGAATTAAAAAATATATCATTTAGCATCGGGTAAAAACTCACACCGGGACGCCACTGCCTTCGGCAGCGCAGACCCATGCGCGCTGCGCGCGCACGCTTGAGGGTATACGTGCGCTGTACACGCATATTCCTTCTCAACTCAAACTTTTATTATTAAGAAAATAAAATAAAAAAAAAATCTTTTATCATCGGGTAAAAACTCGCAACGGGTCCCAAACCCATGCGCGCTGCGTGAATATTCCTTCCCCACCTTTCCAGCCCCTCCTAATTAACTTGCATATACCAATTTTGAACGGTCTTACTCAATTAACTGAGATGCAAAAGAAAACCTGATCAGGACACTTTAAATTGAAAATCAGGTGAAATCTCGAATTCCACTTTCGATAATGTAAAAGAACTTTAAAATATCTTTCGAATGATGTATTAGAAATAATTTAATCATAATTAGAATATAAAATATTGAAATTTAAAAAATATTACAGCGCCATCTGGCGGTAGAAATTTCTGTAATCTATTGTTCCATTCCAGTTACTTATTCTTACTCAATTAGCTGAGATGCAAAAGAAAACCTTATCAGGACACTTTAAATTGTAAATCAGGTGAAATCTCGAATTCAACTTTCGATAATGTAAAAAAAATTTAAAATATCTTTCGAATGATGTATTAGAAATAATTTAATCATAATTAGAATATTAGATCAATATTACAGCGCCATCTGGCGGTAGAAATTTCTGTAATCGATTGTTCCATTCCAGTTACTTATTCTTACTCAATTAGCTGAGATGCAAAAGAAAACCTGATCAGGACACTTTAAATTGAAAATCAGGTGAAATCTCGAATTCCACTTTCGATAATGTAAAAGAACTTTAAAATATCTTTCGAATGATGTATTAGAAATAATTTAATCATAATTAGAATATGAAATATTGAAATTTAAAAATATTACAGCGCCGTCTGGCGGTAGAAATTTCTGTAATCTATTGTTCCATTCCAGATTAACAAAGCTTTCAAATGATGTATTACTCATGAAATTATTTTAATTAGTAGATGAGATACAAAAGAAAACCTAATCAGGACACCTCAAAACGTGTAAATCGGGTGAAATCTCGAATTCCATTTTTCGACAATGTAAAAGTACTTTAAAATGTGTATCAACTGAAATAAGCTTTCAAATGATGTTTTACTTATAAACTTTTTTTAATTAATAACTGAGATAAAAAATAAAAAAAAACTGATTCAGGACACCTCAAAACGTATAAATCTGGTGAAAACTTTCGATAATTTAAAAGAACTTTAAAATATATTTCGAATGATGTATTACAAATAATTTAATCATAATTAGAAATTGAAATATTGAAATTTTAAAATATTACAGCGCCATCTCGCGGTACAAATTTCTGTATTCCACTGTTCGATTCCAAATCAAAAAAGCTTTCTAATGATGTACTACTTACGAAATTATTTTAATTAGTGGCTCAGATACAAAAGAAAACTAATTCAGGAGACCTCAATACGTGTAAATCTGGTGGAAACTGTCGATAATATAAAAGAACTTTAAAATATCTTTCGAATGATGCATTAGAAATAATTTAATCATAATTAGAAATTGAAATATTGAAATTTTAAAATAGTGCAGCGCCATCTGGCGGTACAAATTTCTGTAATCCACTGTTCGATTCCAAATCAAAAAAGCTTTCTAATGATGTATTACTTTGAGATACAAAAGAAAACCTAATCAGGACACCTCAAAACGTGTAAATCGGGTGAAATCTCGAATTTCATTTTCGATAATGTAAAAGTACTTTAAAATGTGTATCAAGTCAACAAAGCTTTCAAATGATGTATTACTTATGAAATTTTTTTAATTAATAACTGAGATATGAAAGAAAACTGATTCAGGACACCTCAAAACGTGTAAATCTGGTGAAAACTTTCGATAATATAAAAGAACTTTAAAATATCTTTCGAATGATGTATTAAAAATAATTTAATCATAATTAGAAATTGAAATTTTGAAATTTTAAAATATTACAGCGCCATCTGGCGGTAGAAATTTCTCTATTCCACTGTTCGATTCCAAATCTAAAAAAGCTTTCGAATGATGCATTACTCATGAAATTATTTTAATTAGTAGCTGAGATACAAAAGAAAACTAATTCAGGAGACCTCAAAGCGTGTAAATCTGGTGAAAACTTTCGATAATTTAAAAGAACTTTAAAATATCTTTCGAATAATGTATCAAAAATAATTTAATTGGAATTTGAAATATCGAAATTTTAAAATATCTGGCGGTAGAAATTTCTGTAATCTACTGTTCAATTCCAAATCAACAAAGCTTTCAAATAATGTGTTACTTATGAAATTATTTTAATTAGTAGCTGTGATACAAAAGAAAACCTAATCAGGACATTCTAAAACATGTAAATCACGTGAAATCTCTAATTCCATTATCTACGGTAGTTTTATTAATGGAATTAAAAAGAAAAATAAATATTTTTTATTTCGCCAAAACCTATATATATACCACGGTAGTCGGGTAATGGAAGTAAAAAGAAAAAGAAAAAGAAAAAGTATTTTTTAGTTCCTTCAAATGTATTTTGTTGCTATGGAAACTCCTAATGTCTATTGAAAGATAGATTACGTGTTAGAATAAAATTTAATTAGCAATTAAAATGTAACTGCTTTGTTTATTAATGAAATTTGATGAAATTTTAACTGCAGGTTGGTTTTGTGCTGAATAGGTTGTATATTAAGTGTTGTGTACGAAAAAGAAAATTTGAAGCACTTTGAAATTTGCAGTTTTTAACCCCAGTTAAAGATCATGTGACATTAATGACTTGCACATGTTTTTTTCCGTTAGAGACAGCCGTTAAAATCGTCTGCTGAATGCTGATAGAATGCCTCTTTTTAAGCAATAAGGATTTTTGGTCATTTTCGCGATCGATATGGGTCAGCATTTTAATTAATATCTCCGAAACTAATTAAGATTTTTAAATTCTGTTTCGAGGAAAACATCGGAAAGGCTCCAGAGCATCCGTATGTCAATTTTTGTACTTCTGCGTTCAATAGGGGCTGAACGTATAAAAGAACAGACAGACAGATAGACAGACAAACAGACAGACAGACAAACCTTTCCATTTATTATTATAGATGTACAGCAAGGTTTAAAATGGAGCTTCCAACAGTAAAGATGCAACTTTTTAAAGTGCATTTTTTTCTAGAATATGATTGAGTCAGATTGAAAATAAATATCTTATGTGATTATTGCAATTATTTTAAACATTTCAGTAGCAGTAGTAGTACGGCAGACAGGACAATTTCTTTCAGATAGCGATTTTGCATTGTCGCCACTTATTGAATTACACTATGAATTTGCGAAGATACCTGCCAATATCTGATTTTTACTATTTAATTTCTTAAACTATATTAAATACTAGCAGGCTACGCCCGCTTCGCTGGTCACTATTTTTAAATGAATCACAATAATTAATGAATTCTCAAAATTGCATTAATTTTTATCATGTGATAAAAAAAGAAAAAGAAATTCTGATCAGGAAAAATGTCGCACCGGGTCCCCACTGCCTTCGGCAGCGTAGACCCGTGCACTGCGCGCACGTATTCCTTCACCATCCTTATGACTTCTCAAAATTCCATGTTATTACTCATAAACTTTCATTCTCAAGAAAAGGAATTAAAAAATATATTATTTAGCATCGGGTAAAAACTCACACCGGGACGCCACTGCCTTCGGCAGCGCAGACCCATGTGCGCTGCGCGCGCACGTTTGAGGATATACGTGCGCTGTACACGCATATTCCTTCTCAACTCAAACTTTTATTAAGAAAATAAAATTAAAAATAAAATCTTTTATCATCGGGTAAAAACTCGCACCGGGTCACAAACCCATGCGCGCTGCGCGCCTATTCCTTCCCCACCGTTCCAGCCCCTCCTAATTAACTTGCATATACCAATTTTCAACGGTCTTACTCAATTAGCTGAGATGCAAAAGAAAACCTGATCAGGACACTTTAAATTGTAAATCAGGTGAAATCTCGAATTCCACTTTTCATAATGTAAAAGAACTTTAAAATATCTTTCGAATGATGTATTAAAAATAATTTAATCATAATTAGAATATGAAATATTGAAATTTAAAAATATTACAGCGCCATCTGGCGGTAGAAATTTCTGTAATCTATTGTTCCATTCCGGATCAACAAAGCTTTCAAATGATGTATTACTCATGAAATTATTTTAATTAGTAAATGAGATACAAAATAAAACCTAATCAGGACACCTCAAAACGTGTAAATCGGGTGAAATCTCGAATTCCATTTTCGATAATGTAAAAGTACTTTAAAATGTGTATCAACTAAAATAAGCTTTCAAATGATGTATTACTTATGAACTTTTTTTAATTAATAACTGAGATACAAAAAAAAAAAAAAAAAAAAAAACTGATTCAGGACACCTCAAAACGTGTAAATCTGGTGAACACTTTCGATAATTTAAAAGAACTTTAAAATTTCTTTCGAATGATGTATTACAAATAATTTAATCATAATTAGAAATTGAAATATTGAAATTTTAAAATATTACAGCGCCATCTGGCGGTACAAATTTCTGTATTCCACTGTTCGATTCCAAATCAAAAAAGCTTTCTAATGATGTATTACTTATGAAATTATTTTAATTAGTAGCTGAGATACAAAAGAAAACTGATTCAGGACACCTCAAAACGTGTAAATCTGGTGAAAACTTTCGATAATTTAAAAGAACTTTAAAATATCTTTCGAATGCTGTATTAAAAATAATTTAATCATAATTAGAAATTGAAATATTGAAATTTTAAAATATTACAGCGCCATCTGGCGGTACAAATTTCTGTATTCCACTGTTCGAAAAGCTTTCTAATGATGTATTACTTACGAAATTATTTTAATTAGTAGCTGAGATACAAAAGAAAACTAATTCAGGAGACCTCAAAACGTGTAAATCTGGTGGAAGCTGTCGATAATATAAAAGAAGTTTAAAATATCTTTCGAATGATGCATTAAAAATAATTTAATCATAATTAGAAATTGAAATATTGAAATTTGAATGTATTACAGCGCCATCTGGCGGTAGAAATTTCTGTAATCCACTGTTCGATTCCAAATCAAAAAAGCTTTCTAATGATGTATTACTTATAAAATTATTTTAATTAGTAGCTGAGATAGAAAAGAAAACCTAATCAGGAGACCTCAAAACGTGTAAATCGGGTGAAATCTCGAATTCCATTTTCGATAATGTAAAAGTACTTTAAAATGTGTATCAAGTCAACAAAGCTTTCAAATGATATATTACTTATGAAATTTTTTTAATTAATTTCTGAGATATAAAAGAAAACTGATTCAGGACACCTCAAAACGTGTAAATCTGGTGAAAACTTTCGATAATTTAAAAGAACTTTAAAATATCTTTTGAATGATGTATTTAAAATAATTTAATCATAATTAGAAATTGAAATAATGAAATATAGAAATTTTAAAATATTACAGCGCCATCTGGCGGTACAAATTTCTGTATTGAACTGTTCGATTCCAAATCAAAAAAGCTTTCTAATGATGCATTACTTATGAAATTATTTTAATTAGTAGCTGAGATACAAAAGAAAACTAATTCAGGAGACCTCAAAACTTGTAAATCTGGTGAAAACTTTCGATAATTTAAAACAACTTTAAAATATCTTTCGAATGATATATTAAAAATAATTTAATTGGAATTTGAAATATCGAAATTTTAGCTGAGATACAAAAGAAAACCTACTCAGGACATTCTAAAACATGCAAATCACGTGAAATCTCTAATTGCATTATCTACGGTAGTTTTATTAATGGAAGTAAAAAGAAAAATAAATATTTTTTATTTCCCCAAAACCTATATATACCACGGTAGTCGGGTAATGGAAGTAAAAAGAAAAAGAAAAAGTATTTTTTAGTTCCTTCAAATGTATTTTGTTGCTATGGAAACTTCTATCGTCTATTGAAAGATGGTTTACGTGTTAGAATAAAATTTATTTTGCAATTAAAATGTAACTGCTTTGTTTATTAATGAAAATTGATGAAATTTTAACTGCAGGTTGGTTTTGTGCTGAAAAGGTTGTATATTAAGTGTTGTGTACGAAAAAGAAAATTTGAAGCACTTTAAAATTTGCAATTTTTAACCCAGGTAAAGATCATGTGACATTAATGACGTGCACCTGTTTTGTTTCCGTTCGAGACAGCTGTTAAAATCGTCTGCTGAATGCTGATAGAATGCCTCTTTTTAAGCAATAAGGATTTTTGGTCTATGTTCGATCGACATGGGTCAACATTTTAATTAATATCTCCGAAACTAATTAAGATTTTTAAATTCTGTTTCGAGGAAAACATCGGAAAGGCTCCAGAGCATCCGTATGTCAATTATTGTGTTTCTGCGTTCAGTAGGGGCTGAACGTATAAAAGAACAGACAGACAGACAGACAGATAGACAGACAGACAGACAGACAGACAAACCTTTCCATTTATTATTATAGATTAAGTTAAATTGAAAAAAAAAAAATCACAATTTTCGAAACCTACTGATAAGTAGAGCTGGACGATATCAGAAATTTAATATCGCGATATATCACCAAGTTAATATCGATATTGGTGATATATTGCGATATTTATTTCAAGAGAAGGAAAATAGATATTTGCTACTTTTTAAAGACAAATGAACACCAATTATAATGTATACAAGTGGGGAGTGTTTTCTATATGTATATTTATATTTTCTGGTATATTACTTCCAAATCTTATTTATTAAAAAGAAAAAAAAAAGAAAGAAAATGCATAAATAGTAACACAATGTTTTGTGTTTCTTTTAATTTATACCATTACTTTTAAGTATATTTCTGAATAGTTTGTCCTCCATCCTTTCTATTTTAAGATTTAATTATTTCAAAATCACATTTTAAGAGAGTTAATGAATGGGTGATATGTGTTTTATTTACACAAAGTATATCATCAAGATACATAATTATAATAAAAATATAAGCTTAAGAAAAATGAAGTTGTACTTAGAATATAGATGATTAATAAAATTTTGCGCAGAAGTCGTAACTTAACTATCTATCTATCTATATATATATATCAATGATTCACTAATATACGGAAATTTTAAAAATAAATATTTGTATGAGTTTTGCGCCTAATTCACATCCCTGAGTATAAAGAAAGTTCATTTACTAATAGTCCTGTCAGTCATTGATAGCGATATGGTTGTAATTAAATTAATTTCAGTGAATAAGGAATGCACAGTAGAAATACTGTTTATAAACTTTCTATAGAATTGTCACCGAATAAACTTTCTCGGTTGTAGAGTAATATTAATTTGAGACCCTATAACTCATAGGTATTCTAAAGGTCAATTACCTGCCATTTTTATTTTATTTTTTATCTACTTACCATATCATTTTTTTTTTTTTTTTTTTTTTTTAAGATATATATATTGAATTCATATTTTGTAATGTTTTTATAACATTTGGAAATTGTATTGTATTTATATACTAGTACCGCCCAGTGGTTGAAGATCAATCACTTTTTGCAAAGCAAAGCAAAACAACTGCCTTCTCATAAACAGAATTAAATTGCAGCACAGCAGCGACCCCTGTTGGCCGATAGGCACGAGTCGTCCATGAAATAGAGCGTTCGAACTAAAAAAAAAAAAAAAAAAAAAAAAGAAAAGCAAGAAAGAAAGGAAATCTTAAAAATGGTCAATTAGAGTTCAAGGAATGTCAAAACTTGTAACATCCTCGAAAACTGGAAATCTAATTTTTTTCTGAATCTTATACTTTCTTCTTATATATGCAGAAGGTAAAATAATAGATCCACTTTTTTAAGAATAAGTAGTCAATTTCAGTTAATTGAAATGCAAGGAAATCTCAAAACGTGTAAATTCATCGAAAACCAAAAATCGGAATTTTCCCCGTGTCTTCTACTTTCTTCTTATGCATGCAGAAGCCAGTAATAAATCCACATTTTAAATAATAAGTAGTCAGTTTCAGTTAATTGAAAAGCAAGGAAATCTCAAAACGTGTAAATTCATCGAAAACTGGAAATCAAAATTTATCCAAATCTTATACTTTCTTCCTGTATATGCAGAAGATATAATAATAAATCAACTTTTACAAAAATAAGTAATCAGTTTCACTTAATTGAAATGCAAGAAAATCCGAAAACGTGTAAATATATCAAAAAACGGAAATCGAAATTTATTTCGTATCTTCTTTCTTCTTATGCACGCAGAAACTAGTAATAAATCCACTTCTTAAAAATGAGTAGACAATTACAGTTAATTAAAATGCAAGGAAATCTCAAAACGTGTAAATTCATCGAAAACCGGAAAAACGTTTTTCCAAATCTTATATTTTCTTCTTATATATGCAGAAGATAGAATAATAAATCCAATTTTTAAAAAATAAGAATCAATTTCAGTTAATTCTTTGCTTAAAAAAGAAAAAAAAAAAAAAAAAAAAAGAAAAGCAAGAAAGAAAGGAAATCTTAAAAATGGTCAATTAGAGTTCAAGGAATCTCAAAACTTGTAACATCCTCGAAAACTGGAAATCTAATTTTTTTCTGAATCTTATACTTTCTTCTTATATATGCAGAAGGTAAAATAATAGATCCACTTTTTTAAGAATAAGTAGTCAAGTTCAGTTAATTGAAATGCAAGGAAATCTCAAAACGTGTAAATTCATCGAAAACCAAAAATCGGAATTTTCCCCGTGTCTTCTACTTTCTTCTTATGCATGCAGAAGCCAGTAATAATTCCACATTTTAAATAATAAGTAGTCAGTTTCAGTTAATTGAAAAGCAAGGAAATCTCAAAACGTGTAAATTCATCGAAAACTGGAAATCAAAATTTATCCAAATCTTATACTTTCTTCCTGTATATGCAGAAGATATAATAATAAATCAACTTTTACAAAAATAAGTAATCAGTTTCACTTAATTGAAATGCAAGAAAATCCGAAAACGTGTAAATATATCAAAAAACGGAAATCGAAATTTATTTCGTATCTTCTTTCTTCTTATGTACGCAGAAACTAGTAATAAATCCACTTCTTAAAAATGAGTAGACAATTTCAGTTAATTAAAATGCAAGGAAATCTCAAAACGTGTAAATTCATCGAAAACCGGAAAAACGTTTTTCCAAATCTTATATTTTCTTCTTATATATGCAGAAGATAGAATAATAAATCCAATTTTTAAAAAATAAGAATCAATTTCAGTTAATTCTTTGCTTAAAAAGGAAAAAAAAAACACTTGACGATATTTCGAACAATCCATGCAATTCCGAACAATATATCAACGAACCGATAGCAAGAACTAAACGCGATATACTGTTTGCAGTGTTTTCACTTTTCACCTGCGAGCGATGAGCAGCTTCGATATTATTGGTGTGGGGATTTTATCGAATGTGAGAAGCTGGGAAATAATATACTACTGCGATGAACTAAACGCGATATACTGTTTGCAGTGTTTCCACTTTTCACCTGCGAGCGATGAGCAGCTTCGATATTATTGGTGTGGGGATATTATCGAATGTGAGAAGCTGGGAAATAATATACTACTGCGATAACTTGATTAATGAGGAATGAAACATTTTATATGTTATCGTTCAAGGTCATACTTTTTAAGTAGTGGTTTCGATTTGAGAGTTCGCACAAATGAAGCAAAGGGACTGATCGCAGGAATAAGAAAGAGAAAGTGTTTTCGGATCGTTTGCGGTTGGGGTTATTTTTTCGAGTTTAGTCAGTGTGTAAATAGAAGGAAGTGAAGGTGTATTTGTATAAGATATTCGGCGGTCTGTTTGTTGGGTGTTTACGGGGTGGTACGGTGAGGCGGGGAAGCAGAATTTGAAGATATGGTGGTTGGCGTTGGACGCTGTTTACGATCGCGCTGTGCGCACTAGGAAATATCGTTAGAGGGATATATTAGTAGAGCAAGAACTTAAATGCTGTTATCGCGATATTAAAAAAATATCGATACTTGGGGATATATTGATAAATAATCCAGTCCTACTGATAAGTGAAAAATTCATTCTTGATTGTATTGTAAAAACGAATTGCCGGTTTGAAGCATTCGAGATAGACCATCACCATTCATAAATTGGATGGCTTTTGAATATTTATTGACGATATTTTCTGAATAAGTATTGATGATAGCTCCTGAATACTTGTTGGCGATATCTATTGGATATATATTGATCATCACATCTTAATAGTTATTGGCGATATCTCCTGAACTTGTGTTATGATGGTTCTGAATATTTGTTGGCTACATCTTCTGATTACAACTTGAATTTTTTACATATACATTATGTAATGTTAAATTTAGAAAATAAAAAATGAGCGTGGAGAATGAAATATAATGATTACTGGATAATTTAATTTAATTTTATTTATAGAGACATCAATGGTACAAGAAAAACTACTTCAGCCATTTTCTTTCTAATAATACAAAGAACGAAAAATGGATAATATTTTACCTGGAGATATTTTGTACATTTAGACCAAATAAAAAAATGTTCTTTTTTCCCTCTTGAATTAAGTTAAAAAATATTTAAAATAAAATTGAAAAAAAAATCGTGCTAAAGCAATGGTACAGTTTAACCTCTTGGCGAAATTTTAAATTTGGCACCGAAGTAGCTTAGACGTTTCTTGCGAAAATCTTGACATGCATTATTGAGATAGATAATTTAAGTCATCGTCGAAATACATGAAAATTTTTAAATCAGCCAGTGAGGTCCTGTATTAGCTGTAACTAAAATATTTTAGCAATGTAGTTATTACATTCCTTTATATGGAAAAATAGACAAAAAAAAAAAAAATGTCCCGTTGTATTAAATTTTGTTTTCTGCAAAGTTTTATATCAATGCTTAAAAAACAAAAACAGCTTGCGGATTTTATTATTATTATCATTATTATTGCACTATTTTATAATTTATCTCTATATTTAAGGCATGGCTAGAGTTAAAATGGCTATTGTGGTTGCGTAAATGAATTCCGTGGCGAAAAACGTACGAGCTTCTTCATTTCTAAATTTTAAAAATCGCTAAATTGGTCATAGTTAAGATCTGTACTTTTAAATATGTTTTGATTTAAAAAACTAAACCTTTATATAAATTAATATAAATTTTTATCTCGTAAATTACTTTTAAAAAATTTCTGCTCTTAACCTCTAACTCTATACCAATAGATGTTTAACATAATCATGGTATTCATTACTAAATCTTTTTCGCCTAACGTTAAAATAAGAACTAATAATATAAACTAAACTAATTGTATAAACGTAACTAATAATACAAAATTATAATATAAAATAAAATAAAAATAAAAACTAATTTTCGTTTCATCTTTATTAATTTTTTACTTAATTTTTTAAATATATCGGTTATTTATAAACGTTTTGCTACTCTAAATAATTTTTTTCTTCTCTCGAGCATCTCAAAGATGCCAATTACTCAATTTTTCTTATTTACATCATTGATCACATTTTAATTTTCCTGAGGAAAGTGACGTCAGAGACACAGAAAAAAACGTCATAAGAGAAACTTTTTCTCCGGTGGCAAATAGAGTCCCTTTATATACCCGACGTTTTTAGCTAATAGCTCCGTTAATGAAAATGATAGAAGCAGCTGAAATGCCTTCCTTGAAGCAGTCGGAATACACTGATATATGTTATGACACGGAGAATCCTGCCCTCCGCCCAAGAAGTTGCTGTCGCAGACATAAACTAGTATGTTGTGATCACCATAAGACTTTCTTCTATATTCATATACAATCAGTAACACGATTATAAAAAAAAAAAAAAAAAAAAAAAAATTCAATTTTTTTTCCTAAGTATTTTTTTTTTTTTTTTTTTTTGTTAAAAGTAAAAAAAATCGATAACTTTGTTTTAAATTATCACAGATTTATAGTTCAACCATTCGTTTTAAAGGTATTGACGAGATCTTTCGAAAGATACCCAGCTTTAAAAATTAACCCCCCGGGAGACATGCCCCCACATGCAGAGAAATTTTTCCCTAGTTAACTATTACTATTATCGATAACTCATAATAATTTTACAATCAGAAGTTACAAATAACTCTCATTAAGTACATTTATACGAAATTTTGTCCTATACTGCCATGTTAAAAATTTAGAAAACATGAGATCACAGCGCCACCTGTTGAGCGATTGATCCCCAAATATAATCAGAACCAGTTTAGGTCAGTGACCAACTAAATACCAAGTTTGGTTAAATTTCGTTAAAAAAAAAAAATATACGATTTTTTTTCTAAGTTTTTTTTTTTTTTTTTTTTGTTAAAAGTAAAAAAAAATCGATAACTTTGTTTTAAATTATCACAGATATACGGTTCAACCATTCGTTTTAAAGGTATTGAGGAGACCTTTCAAAAGATACCCATCTTGAAACTTTGCCCCCCCCCCGGGGGGGAACCGATGCCCCCACATGCACAAATTTTTTTTCCAAATCAACGAGATCTTATGAAAGATACCCATTGTGAAAATTTCCCCCCCCCCCGGGGGGTACTTCCCCACCAGGGGAAGCGATGCCCCCCCATGAACAAAAATTTTTTCCTAGTTAAATACTACTATTATCAATAATTCATATTAATTTTACAATCACAAGTTTAAAATAACTCTTATTATGACCATTTATACGAAATTTTGTCCTATGCTGCCATGTTAAAAATTTAGATAAAATGCGATCACAGCGCCACCTGTTGAGCTTTTGATCCCCAAATGTAATCAGCACCAGTTTATGTCGGGGACCATCTACATACCAAGTTTGGTTAAATTTCGTTTAAAAAAAAAAAAAAAAAAAAAAGATTTTTTTTTTTTTTTAAGTTTTTTTTTCGTTAAAAGTAAAAAAAATCGATAACTTTGTTTTAAATTATCACAGATTTATGGTTCAACCATTCGTTTTAAAGGTATTGACGAGACCTTTCGAAAGATACCCATCTTGAAACTTTGCCCCTCCGGGGGGGGGGGGGAGTAAGGCGGACAGACGGACATTTTCTAAAAACTATTAATTCGTGTTCTGGACATCCCAAAACATGTAAATCCATTAAAAAACGGAGGTCGAAAATTTTCGAGAATCCATTACTTTCTCTATATTAGTTGCACTCTGACATGAACTGGTGCTGATTAGATTTGGGGATCAATAGCTCAACAGGTGGCGCTGTGATCGCATTTTATGGAAATTTTTAACATGGCAGCATAGGACAAAATTTCGTATAAATGGGCATAATAAGAGTTATTTTAAACTTGTGATTGTAAAATTAATATGAACTATTGATAATAGTAGTATTTAACTAGGAAAAAAATTATGTGCATGTGGGGGCATCGGTTCGCCCCCCCCCGGGGGGCATAGTTTCAGGATGGGTATCTTTCGAAAGGTCTCGTCAATACCTTTAAAACGAATGGTTGAACCATAAATCTGTGATAATTTAAAACAAAGTTATCGATTTTTTTTACTTTTAACAAAAAAAAAACTTATAGGACAAAATTTCGTATAAATGTACATAATGAGAGTTATTTTTAACTTGTGATTGTAAAATTAATATGAGTTACTGATAATAGTAATAGTTAACTAGGAAAAAATTTCTGTGCATGTGGGGTCATCGCTACCCCCCCCTGGGGGGTAAATTTTGAAGATGGGTATCTTTCGAAAGATCTCGTCAATACCTTTAAAATGAATGGTTGAACTATAAATCTGTGATAATTTAAAACAAAGTTATCGATTTTTTTTACTTTTAACAAAAAACAAAAAACAAAAAATTTTAAATATTGTTACTGATTGAATATGTGTTGCTTTTAACAACATCAACAAAAAAAAAAAAAAAAAAAAAAAAAAAAAATAGTATTTTTTTTTTTTTTTTTAATATTGTTACTGATTGAATAAGTATAGGAAAATATAGAAGAAAGTCTTGTGGTGGCCACAACATACTAGTTTTTAATATATACAGATAAAAAGAAAATGGCAATTTTGTTTTTAAAGAATGCAGTGATAATTTTGTTTTCAATCATAGATGTGTGATATTCAATAAGACATCACACAATTATGGTTTAATTACTCTTTCTAAAGCGTATTGACGAAATAGTCATATTAATATAGAAAAATATTCATATTGATAATTCATATAGAAATATATTCAGATTGATAATTCATATAGAAATATATTCATATTGATAATTCATATACAAATATATTCAGATTGATAATTCATATACAAATATATTCATATTGATAATTTGTACCCTTCGAAGTGGAACATTCAACCCCATCCCCCGAGTTCA